>JADLZK010003317.1:0-11530 GCA_015847255.1 Hyparrhenia diplandra | reverse complement strand
AATTAAATTTAAGATTGTTCGACAACTGCGGTAGTTAATGAAAAATTGTATTATTTTTACCGATGTAGTGTGTTTGTGTGTGTATAGGCTTAATCGTGCATCGTCAGTGTGTGCGTTCCATTTATATATGGCTTAATTGTGCTAGTGACGACGAGAAAGACGCTGATTTAGATGGTTCACCAAGGACCAAGCAGCGAGTGCCAGGCTCTACCTGTCGCAGGCCCTCCAGTTCATCAGTTCGCCAGACGCCAGTTGAGCACGTGGAACATGCATCGCTATTGTGCCAAACGCCGTAGGTAAAGAGTCTGACTTGTTCAGACTTGTACACACATGTACATAAGCCAACACATCGACTTTCTAGGATGTTTGAATTCTAGACCTAAAAAATAACCCATAACCTATCGTGGGATAATTAGCTAGGAATGGACTTGGGTCGAATTCGAATGCAAACAAAAGTGGCAGCATGAAGGTGTCCTTTTGTTTTGCCGTTATGCATGCGATCCACTGCTCACGCATGTTGGTGCCTGCCGAATGGTCGCTCACCGTATTTGTATCTGTCCTCTGATTTGGACGTGACACTTGACGAAAGCTCAGTTTTGTTTCGTTGCAGTACTATGTAGTACTAGCACCTCATGCCTATACATGGCTGCAGCTCCTGTATTGTCGAGATTTTGATGTAATAATCTCTCAACAACAACAAGATCAAAAGAACAAGAACCGAAATATTAGCCACGTGATCATTGTGGAATTAATGTGAGAGAGAGATATGCCTACGCACGTACTACTAGTATATATTGGTTGTAAACGGTTTCAGACAAAAAATAGTAAAGGTCAGCTGTGTGGTTATTCACGTTACGTTGTCCAAATAAACAAACAAATGTGAACGCTAGCTGCATCATGAAAAACAAAAAATACTCCTACTAGCAGTATGCATGGATGTTTACTTACCTATGAAGAATTAATTAACAATACACTAGAACATGTACACGAGTAATGTAGTAGCAGTACGTGATGTCAACCGATCGACGTTGACCCTGACAAATCGAGAACAAATAAACAGACATCTTGTATGTGGCATATATATTGTGTCGTGCTCGCCACTTAAACCAACGCCATTGGCCCACCCGGCCTGGACTGACTACTAGTAGTACGAGTAATCCCGTAATTTAACCTGGCGAAATCTCTGCGTCGGCATCGACCCGAAATCTCTTGCTCACAACCGCGTCAGCTCTTCTCGCGTCCCTTTCGGATTGCATTATGGTCAAGTCAATACACATATTGCGATGGAAAAAACGTGATACAATTTGCGATCGTGTTACGAATGATCCGGCCATTCTCCACCGTTCACGCTAAAAATAGTGTCACACGTACGATCACGCAACATTCATGCAACAGCACCCGGAGACCCACTTGTCTTACAGCGCCTGGTTTCGTCACAATACCAGAAATGCTTTGTCCAGGAGAAACTTCGATGAGGCAAACGCACCTTAATTTGGGTTGCCCTAGTCTCGACAGATTAATGCAATTATCATTAAGGAGAAGAAAGAATAATGATTTAGGATTTCAAAGAGATGAGGTTAAAGGAGTAAAAGGCAAAATGTAAATAAGATAACAATTCGCTTTTGTGTCGATTGGATGTCTCAGTTGCTCATGACTTGTTTTCTTTACTTTGTTGAACGTACGGCAGGGTCCGTCCCTTTGATCAACATAGTGCCTTGGCACCAAGACCTGATACAAATTGTTAGCAACCTCGAGGATATTGCCTAGCCCACACGACAGACATATTATGACAAAATCCAACTCGTCTTTGTCTAGTGCATGTATTTCTATGACCACCGGATCATCTGCTATATGTTTTTTTTCTACACACCGAGTCCTTTTGCTTGGTTTCTTTGTTGTCCACTTCTTTTTCTTGCATCTCAAGGTCTAACATGTCTAACATATCTTAAATATATGTTAGTTGTAAACTTGTGTTGTCATCTCAATCACTAAAACTAAAAGACATGATCATATGGACATATGATCCTTATTACACACTTGCATAACGACTTTTGATCACAAGGGTTTCGACACATTAGCTAATAATGATTTCAAAATTGAAGGTTGAAACTGAACTTTCAATTGGAGGTACAATATTAATGAGTTAATGACTAATAAAAAATATATTCTATTGTATTACCCATCCGTACGAATTGGTGTGAGAGCCGCATGTATGATATGGTTTCCTAAATGGCTACATGCACGGCTGCGCCTGGACAGCAGTGACTGAACTACCTAACCCTATCGTTTAGCAATCTCTAATTGTTTTTTTTATTGGAATTTACCATGTGACTTAATCATACATTCCTTGATTACGGTTAGCGTGCCGCAAAGCCTGCACCCGCCTTGATTATAGAGACATAAAAAGCACACCCACCTGCAGTATAATCATGTACTATGTATTTGGAGTACTATATAAATATATAAACTCTCCTTATGCATTGCTATTGTTCCGACAAACGTAACCGCTAAAACCGTACCATCGTCTTGCCTGTTGCTATTATTATTATTATTATTTGCTAATGACCGGAGCAGTTAGCGTTTCAGAATGGACGGAATAGAGTAGCTCATCAAGTTTATTACAGCATGTGTAGAAAAAGACAGGAAAATATCTGAAACATAGCAAACAGCAGCGAGGTCAATCTGGCAGGATCGACATGACACCAACCTCATCGCTCGCTGAACGCGTGGTTATTTATCTAAGCTTTGGACAGACCTTGCAGGATTTGGATGGAATGGAAGGCCAATGTCACAATGGACAGACAGACACAGACCTGGCTGGCGTTTTCTTGGACGGAACGGGCAGCGGCGTGTCGTGCTCTGCTGTTCCGGCCCCCCGGGCCCGGCGATTATTAGCCGGATTGACACGTGATTAGAGCACTGATATATAGTATCGCCGGAGTAATCATTGTTACCACACCTCGCGGGGGGAATGCTGACTCGGCGATGAACGGCTGGACCAATGGGATGGCGTCAAGGCACAGCGTGGCCCAGCTCGATCGTGCTGTTGATGACCATCAACTTGACAGGTTCGGTTCGATCGTGCCAACCTCAACTAGTGCTGAATATTTTAAGTCTGCTCGGTCTTGCGGTTGGGTCATTAGGTAGCAGTACTATAGATTCTGGGATCGGCGGTTAACAATAAGCTACTAGCTGCATTATCCGATCTGCCATGCAACCGAAGGCATCCATCATATGCTGAGCTGTTGGATGTTCAATTGGCTGTGATTCTGAACGCAGCTGCACCAGGTTGTCTATTCCAATTCTAAAAATGTGGCTGGCCGCCTTCGACAACGTACGGCTAGAGGCTGTACTAGATGGCCAACGACGTTTCTGGCAGGTCGTCTGTGACTGTGAATGAGACGTGCAATTACTGCTGTGACAGTTGCTTCTGCGAGTATTGTGGCACTGCCGGCTACCAGAGTCGCCATCATCGCTGGCGGATGGATGACTGCAGGGGGCGGGCGTGATGTATACTCGCGACGACGACCGAGAGAGAGAACTAGCAGCAGCTCACTGGATGGAGACGAGGTGGCCGGCCGGCCGGCCATCACCTATCACCGATCGGGTTGCTGTAGCGTTTGGTTACCTGAAGAAACGAAGGACGCACACGTTCGAGTGACAAGTCACGAGCGATGGCTATCCACCTTGTCGGGGAGCCGGCCAGTAGAGAGAGGATAACGATGATCCAGTTCCAGTCGTGGTTATCCATCGCCTCTCCTCCGGCTCCGAATTTTAATTTGTCTTGTGATTCCACATATTTTGTCCTGTCCTGTACTGATCAAAATGATGTTTTTTTCTATATCTAGTACTCTACGACATATGATTTTTCTATATACAGAAATAAAATATGCAGACTAACTTTAAGATGGTGTCTTACTGGATTTTCGGGTCTGAATAGCGAGCGAATTCTTCTGATAAAAAAGGATGGGAAGATGAGGTTGAAAGCAACAGCTATCCATTGGTGGATGGGTGTCTGCATTTAGGACAAAAGGAGGCTTTCAGTTTCTGCTCCACTATCTTCGGCATTTTTCATACAAGCAAAGCAAAGCATGGTGTCTGTCTGTCTGTCTAGAAATGGCTAATTATCTCCTCTTTCTCAGTGGCCTGGTTTGTTCAGTTGTTGTCTCGTGAGGAGACAGTACCAATAAAAGGCGAGCCAGCCTTCTTGTCAAAAAAAAAAAAAAAAAAGGCGAGCCAGCCTTGGGCCCTCCCAGACCAGCCCAGTCCGCTTCCCTAAAAGAAAGAAGGCCCAAACGAGCCGAGACAGCCCATCTTCCATGTTCCAGTAGCCGGCGTGCGTTGACAGGCCGGAGACGAGACCCGTCCGTGAGGAACTCGCAAAATGGCCCGCGCGAGGCGGCAGAAGCTCCGAGACCCGACCGCGTCTCCGGCGCTTGAGCGGCCCGGAGTCGGCAATGGGCCAAGTCGTCGTAGATTCTCTGCAATCGATCGACGGCGACGGGCGTACTAGGCTTGCCGGCAGAACGGAGGCTGGATCGTCGTCGCTGCTCAGCTGCAGCGCGGACGCATGCACACGTACGAGCCGGAATAATGGGCAAAGACGACGTCGACGGCTTCCGTCGTCTTCCTCGGCGGCGGACGGCGATCTAATATGCTGCGTGGAAAGAATCTGCCGCCGTGCCACGGGGGTTTTTAGTTTGTCATCAGTACAGGACAGGCCAGCTAGCCTCCTACACACGAACACGTACTGTACGTGTTGTGTTGAATATAATTAGGCACGTGCAAAACTATATTCATTATTATGTCATAGAAAAAGATGACGAGCTTATACTCCTAACGTAAGCTTTGGGTTCAATTAAAGCATAACACGTGACATAAATAAAAGAAATAAATATCCTACAAATTTTAACTTTACGAGGTGGTGTTTGAGACGCCTCCATAAACTCCATCATGGGAGCGCCTCCACAAAACCTAGAGTTTGTGGGAGCACCCTTCGTCTTCTTCACAACTCCACGCTTTTTTGGAACTAGCGTAATGTACGGACCTAAAATCGTTTGGCAAAAAACATATAGTAAATTTGAAACATGGAAATGGAAAGAAGTCCCAAACACCCCAATAGTCTCCATGTTAATTGTCACCAAGGCTGCATGCTAGGGGGAAAAAACCGTACTTTACCATTAGCTAGGAAAGGGTATATAATCAAAGTTGGAAGACGTGCCTGACGAAATCAAATCAAACCTAAAGACGACGACCGGATGCATGTATATATATCCGTGCATGGCTTTAATCAGCAAGTTTGTTCATTCTTCAGAGGGTGCATAATTGTCCAGTCATTTAAAGAGAAGACGGGTGTGGAAGAACCGCGGCCAGGCTATCCACGTATTCTTTTTTTCCCATCACCGTTGAGTTCGTGATCGAGGGCTCCGGCCCGTTGACCTCGTTGGTGAGGCCGTTGCAGGGTGTTGTTCCTAGCGGGCCCGGGGGCCGGTGCTGCTATTGTTACCGGATTGGCTGTGTTCGGTGCGCTGTCGTTCGCTGGTTGCCTGAGCGACCATGGGCCCACCTGTCGGTCTGTTTGGGAGCTGCCCGTCCGGCGCCGGTCGTCGCAGCGGGGCACGCTCGCCATGGGGCCCGTGTCGTAGCCGTTTTCCTGTAGCGGTATGGCTTCGTTCCTAACCCGTGTGCGCTGTCGAGCGCCCGTTCGCTTGGAAGGTGTGGAGAAAACCGTCGGCCAATAAACCGGCTCCAACCCTAGCTCCCTCTCGCGAGTCCACATCTGGCGGCGGCTCCCCTCTCTCTCTTGGCTCCGGCTCTCCTCCCTCCCCAGTCTCTCGGCTGCACGGAGGACGTCGGCGTGGCAGCTCCGCGCGGCGCGGCGATGCTGGGGTGAGCGCGGCGCCTGGCGGTGGTGGGGCAGCGCGGCGGCGCACGCGCCCCGACCCGGCTTGGCAGCGGCGCGAGAGCACGGCCGCCGGCGCAGCAGCCCCCAGGTGCGGCGGCCCCGGGCACAGGCAGGCCCTGCCGGCGACCCAGCCCTGGCCTCCCGGCGCGACGGCCACCCGCCGTGGTGCCCCACCGGTGCGTGCACAGCGACAGCTGTAGGCCCTCCTCTCCCAGGTCCCTCCTTTCGCTTCTCCTGCTGGGAGAAGAGGCACGTCGGTCACACCGGTAGATCTGGCGGGGAAGAGGCAGAATCTGTTCCCGGTGCTGAGAGATGACGCTCTCTCCGTCTCGGAGTTTCTTCACTCCTGGTGCTTGGGGTAATCTCTAACCAAGCTCAGGATGAAGCTCCTGGGTTCCGGCCACAAGGACGAGTCTGCTCGCAAGTCGCCACGTACGGGCGCCGCCGCCGCCGTCGAGGCTCCACAACGACGATGACCACCCTAACAACAGCCTCCTGCCGCAAGAGCTTGACGAAGGTGCGTTCGTAACTTCGTTGCTCCCTCTGACGCCGGCCACGCATAAAGATTCCGATGAATTAAGTGAGCCAGGAGCGATTCGATCGCCTGTACGTGTGTGTGCAGAGTACCCCAAGGAGAATTTGTAGGTAAATTGAGATTTGTAGGTGCGTTCGTTGCTCCCTCTTGCTATGGTATTTATCCAGTGAGATTTGTAGGTAAATTGAGTAAGATTTGATATATGCTAAGATTTGTTAGATATATATTGCTTTAGTATTTGTCCAGTCCAGTGAGTTTTATTTTAGAGTAGAAAGTAGAAACATGCTCTGAATAGTGAATAGCTGAATACTCTGAATAGTGAATAACTGAATACTGACTGATATGTATTTTCTTCAGAGACTATATTTTGTATTAAACATACCTTCGAGGTTGTGTTGCTGGATGCGACTCTATATTTATATGTATGAATTGAAGCCTTGAATGGAACTTATGTTGTTGTTATGAGCCACTTATCTGTCCAATTAAGAACATGTCGTTCCATATATATATACATTTGTATAACCTTATATAGTTGTGCAATTAAATTTGTCTTTTTATCATATTATATATATATATATATATATATATATATATACACCGTTCAATGTTTTTGTGGTTGGTTCGATTGTCCGTCCAAAAACAATTGAACCGGGCGGTTCAACCGTTCTCAACGATTGGACCAATGAACCATTGAACCAAGGCCTCACCGGTTCGATTACCGGTCCGTCCCAATAACTTGGCTCCCTCCCCTCACCATCTTTCTGTTGTGGGCTATGGATAGGTTGTTTTAAGTTGAATCATCAGGTTCCATGGGTCACAGAGTAAAGTTGTTTCAAGATTTGAGCGCAGCTATTGTTTGCTAATAATTTGCTAGATTCCCCTTCTCTCTTGCACAATTTAATTCCCTAATACCTATCTGTCTCTACACTTTAAATCTCATTAGATCTGTATGTGGTAACATTTCTTTCTCAAAATTTCATTTCATGCCTGCATCTTGAATTTTCATGAACATGCTGTGATGTTGCATTAGTAATCGAGAACTTCCTGTTCTGACAATGAAATTCAAAGCACATGTTTGTGTGCTGATGCTATGGTCTTTTGGCCTGAGCAAATGACTATTGGATATAAATTATTTCTGAACATGCAACATTGATGATAAGCTATTTCAATCTAAGCATATGCTAATGCCTGTCATATGCATACTTTTATCGCAGGATATTTCCACAACAATATTTTTTGTTTCATTTAAGTTGAGTATATTCTTATGGTCTCCATTTTCTATTCTTATTAAATTGAAGCACTTTGGCATATGCATTGATGATCACCATAACATATTGGCTGTTGGTTTTGGAGAGTAGTGCCCTAGCGGCTAGCGCCATTCGCCACCGCACAATGCCAATCAGAAAGGCAACAAAATGTTTTTCTATCGTGGCCATGTTGTGGCCATGTTTGCTCCAGGCGTTCTGCAGGTTCTCTACTGAGGTTTTGGGGCTGTGCAATGATGAACATTTTTATATATTATTACAAGATGCTTGGCCTATGATGGTTTTTGACAATGACCCTATCTCTGTACAAATGAAATAAAAATGAGATGGTAAGCTCGCCTTACATTGCTTATACCGAAATTTAGTCGGTGTTTAGTGAACTGTGATACTAATCCAATGGTCCTCTTACGATCCAAGCAAGTTTGGTGATTTCATAATAGGCATGCTTGCAATGCAAATGACAGGCATGCTTGAAATGCAATGCAGCTACATAGTACTTAAACCATGCTTGCAGCTGCATAGTTTGTCCATATGAGTTTGCTTCTTTATGATTGTATAGATAGTCATTGCTGCAGGCACATGGCTTCCTGTTATTGAATTTTGAGAATACTATTAACAATCCTTGCTAGATACTATCCGCAATATTTAATCATGGTGTATGCACTGTCCTTTGTTATTTATTTTCCCCTTGCAGATTAGGGTTGCTGAACTGCTGAAGATATGATCTGGAATGTTTTGCTGGATCTGTCACATGAGGGTGCTTTCTTTTCAGCACCTACTGGGCCCTATCAAAGTATCAATTTTGTAGGTAAAAACTGCTAGAAATGATCTAGAATGTTTTCCATGGTGATGACATATATCTAGGAGCTTCGAAAATGCATATATGGCCATAGTAAATAGAGCTTAGGAAGTAATCTAAATGTCCCTTTGTATTCCTCCACCAAAGATTAACATCTGGGCTTCTGTGTGACTGTTGACAGTTATATTGCTCCCTCAAGCACAATGAAATGCCATAGAAAGGATCAGCATATTAGGCCTCCTTAATGTGCCATTTCAAACCACTTCAAGGTTTGCACATATTCTACTTGGGGCTATATGATCACTTGATTTGGTATATAATGGCAACAATGCTCTGCACAATGCCTCTACAGTTTTATCTCTGTGTATGGCAAAAACATCTATCTTCATAGGAGTTGCTCAGTAGGTAACCACAATTTCATACTTCCTCCCTCTAAGTTTTCCGCAATAAAATTGATGAATCTCAGCTTACAAATAATTATAGCTCCTCTTCAGATTTTGATCTGCTACGTTATTTGATCTTTCCTGTACAATGGTAATATTTGGGATAATTGCCATTATGTATATTAACACCGCCTTCTTTTCTCAGTTCTTATTAATCCTCCAGGAGGGGTACTTCTGTATGGTCCTCCAGGTACTCACACGACCATGCTTGCCACAACAGTCGCACATCATACCACTGCTGCTTTTATCAGAGTTGTTAGTTCAGAGTCTGTACAGCAGTACTTGGGTGACATACAGTCCAAACATGAATTCCTTTTGCATTGGAAATAAAAAGTAGTGATCCATGCATGTCATAAGATTAATAGGTAAGTTTATACCCTCTCATGTTTTCTGTATAATAAAACAAAATAAAATATAGTTGCTTAATTGTTCTGGAAACAGAGATATTATTGTCATTGTTTTCCCAAAAGGGTTGCAGACAAACTGACGGGTATCTATGCCATGCCATTATTTTAACCTATTACTCAAACCCCGTCATTGACTTATTACAAAAAAAGGTAGGAGATAACCTGAATCACCTGTTACTCAGGTTTAAGTTTTTGCTTGCAGCAACTCTTATGTGGAATTTGTTTCTTCGTGTTATTGTTTCAGTTACATTACTATTTTTTTTTTTGTGTGTCAGTATGAGTTTGCTACACTTAAATTGTCAACTGCTCCCTTTATTATGGGAAAAAACCTGGAATCTCTGATTGGGTGCATGGATGATCTCTCACGAGAGCCGAACAAGTCTTGCTGAATTTAATCATTTATGCTTCCTAATCCGCAATCAATCTATTTGCCTATAATAGTCATGCATACTGAAAAAGATATTGATTTATCTTACACCCCCATCCTGACCCCCAAAAAAAAAAGTCCTTAAAAATAGCTCCACCCTCCATATTGATCCTACCTTCCTGTTGTGAATCAACTGTACAGAGACATGAAGCTTTTGTTTATTTATAGTCTAAAGAGGATCAAATGTTAAGCACTTCCATATTTATTTATGCATCCATCCTGTTTCTTGGCAAATGTCAACATGTTGTGATCTTACCTTGGACAAGAGCTGATTCTATACATTTTCTTGCTCATGCAGTTATGCTCATATGCATTGACCAGATACAAGGCCAAAAGGATTTGTGCAAGTCTTCTCTTTCTATAATTGTTTCTAAGGACCCAATCATACATGGATAGCACACCAGTATTAATTATGTATATACTGCTGACTTATTACTATATACAGAATCAACAACTTAATGGAGTACTACATATCCCTATCCTATGCAGTCTCCAGGTTAACTAATATTTTTACATGAGTTGCCTATTGGCCAAATCATTTTCAGGCACCAGTCATATATATCCTAAGTCAAATGTACATGTTGCTTTGTAGTTTATTTTTCTTCATTACAGTATGTTAAAATGTCGATTCACTCTATCTCAAGTCTATTCTCCTATCTGCTGATTTGCAAGATGAATCATATTTAGTTCTTAGCTTTTGCATGTCCAGTGGTTGTCCTACTGAATCACATTTTGTTGGATTCTGAAATTTGAATGCATGTAGTGTAGCTATCTTTTTATTCCACTGTTGTTTGTTTGATAACAAGTCTCCATCAGGTACCTATATTTGAACAAATTAGTGACAATCAGTGGGGCATCAGGTGCCATTGCTCGCCCTATACTTGATCAGGTATGCATTTTTTCTTCACCCTCTTGCAACCCCAGTGACGGATTTATACCCATGAGCTTTGCTTCCATGTCCTGCTATTGCTTCAGCGAGACATCAGCTGCTATATTTTTATGACAACATATCGGTATTAAATTTGAGTGTCCCCTTCCATTATAGCATTGCATCACAATGGAGTTCAAACATTGGCTTCTTGTACCAGAATTCCTTGACCAAGCTATTGTTTTAGGTTTCCTCAGTTGTTGGCCAAACTGTGTATTGCAGGTCCATGTGAACAACTTTGGAAGGGGTGCATACCATGTCTCAACACTGGCTACGGAATCCTATGACAAGGAAACAAAAAACAGCATCAAGGCAAAAGATGTGGCACTCTCTGGTCTTCCTGACCTTCTTTGATTCAAGAAAGATCGGCTGCCCTTACACTGCTTATTGCCGTTGAAAAACCATGTCAGAAAATCGCTTCTGTTGGCAGGAAGCCAAATGGCCCATTGATTCTCTGCAGGCTATCACAGTCCTTGGTGAACCTTCGTGGTGAGCTGTTGTCTCTTGAAGATCCATCTTAGACAGCGATGCTTCCCAAACAAAAAAGCAGACTCTGGCGAAAGGAATAGATGCCTACGCTCTTCTTTTTGTTGCCATTGTGTAGCTATTTTTCCCTTTGTTACTATCCTTTCAGATAAATGGGGCAAGCAACCGTGTTCGTGTCTATGTAACAACTATCTTTCGGTCTTCTGAACTTGCAAGTGTTCTTCAGAGTATAGGTGTGAGTAGTTTATTTTTCACGAAAGATGTGTTATCTGTGTGTTTCAAAAAAAAAAAAACACTGTTGTGTACATATGCTTTCTATAACACGTGTTATTCCA
>JADLZK010003316.1:55000-62500 GCA_015847255.1 Hyparrhenia diplandra | reverse complement strand
GGCTCTCACCCTCCCGGGCGTCCCTTTCCGGGGAACTTGGGCTCGGTCCGTCGGCGGGGGCGCCTCTCCGACTACAATTCGGTGGCGAAGCCACCCGATTCTCAAGCTGGGCTGGTCGGTTCGCTCGCCGTTACTAGGGGAATCCTTGTAAGTTTCTTCTCCTCCGCTTATTTATATGCTTAAACTCAGCGGGTAGTCCCGACCGACACGGGGTCGCGGTCCGGCGGCAATGCGCCGGTGCTCAATGGGTCCTTACGGCCACTACGCCCGGTGCGTGGCGGGGCCTTTGCACGAGAACAAGCGATGTCGCCCACCACGTCTTTGTGCCCGACCGCGATTCGCCCGGCAGCCACAACCGCGCCCACCGCGCCCTACGACGCGCGGGGAGCCAAACACCACGTCCGTCCCCAAGGCTGGGTTGGGGTGTCTTTTGGCGTGGCGCCCGAGGCGAGCGTGCCCTCGACCCGAAGGCCTCGGGCGCAACTTGCGTTCAAAAACTTCGATGGTTCGCGGGATTCTGCAATTCACACCAGGTATCGCATTTTGCTACGTTCTTCATCGATGCAAGAGCCGAGATATCCGTTGCCGAGAGTCATGTGGATTAAGATATCATCGCTGCGGGGGCGGAAGGCGGGCCGACCACTCCACCGAGCAAGGCAATATAAGTGTTCCTTGGCGCCCTAGGCGCCGTGGGTTCTTTGCGGCCCCTCCGCCCCAAGGGCGGGGCTCGGGGCCCTTGGCCGAGCCGCAAGCCCGGCGACATGAGAGGCGCGTTCACGGTCTGTTTTGTTTAAGGGTCACGACAATGATCCTTCCGCGGGTTCACCTCACGGAAACCTTGTTCTGACTTCTCCTTCCTCTAAATGATAAGGTTCAATGGACTTCTCGCGGCGTCGGGGCGGCGAACCGCCTCCGTCGCCCGCGATCCGAACACTTCACGGACCATTCAATCGGTAGGAGCGGCGGGCGGTGTGTACAAAGGCGGGGGCGTAGTCAGCGGGTGATGACTCGCTTACTAGGCATTCCTCGTTGAAGACCAACAATTGCAATGATCTATCCCCATCACGATGAAATTTCCCAAGATTACCGGGCACTGTCGGCCAAGGCTATATACTCGTTGAATACATCGGTGTAGCGCGTGCGTGCGGCCCGAGAACATCTAAGGGCATCACGACCTGTTATTGCCTCAAACTTCCGTGGCCTAAGCGGCCATAGTCCCTCTAAGAAGCTAGGCTGCGGAGGGATGGCTCCGCATAGCTAGTTAGCGGGCTGAGGTCTCGTTCGTTAACGGAATTAACCGGACAAATCGCTCCACCAACTAAGAACGGCCATGCACCACCACCCATAGAATCAAGAAAAGAGCTCTCGATCTGTCAATCCTTGCTATGTGCGGACACGGTAAGTTTCCCGTGTTGAGTCAAATTAAGCCGCGGGCTCCACGCTGGTGGTGCCCTTCCGTCAATTCCTTTAAGTTTCAGCCTTGCGACCATACTCCCCGGAACCCAAAGACTTTGATTTCTCATAAGGTGCGGCGGAGTCCTATAAGCAACATCCGCCCGATCCACAGTCGGCATCGTTTATGGTTGAGACTAGGGCGGTATCGATCGTCTTCGAGCCCCCAACTTTCGTTCTTGATTAATGAAAACATCCTTGGCAAATGCTTTTCGCGGTTGTTAGTCTTTCATAAATCCAAGAATTTCACCTCGACTATGAAATCTGAATGCCCCATTGTCCCTATTAATCATTACTCCGATCCGAAGGCCAACACAATAGGACCGGAATCCTATGATGTTATCCCATGCTAATGTATCGGGCGATGGCTTGCTTTGAGCACTCTAATTTCTTCAAAGTAACTTGGCGCCGGAGAGCACGACCCGGCCAATTAAGGCCAGGGAGCGCATCGCCCGGCGAGAAGGGTCAAGTAGGTCGGTTCTCGCCGTGAGGCGGACCCGGCCCGACCGACCCAAGGTCAACTACGAGCTTTTAAGCGCAACAACTTAAATATACGCTATTGGAGCTGGAATTACCGCGGCTGCGGCACCGGACTTGCCCTCAATGGATCCTCGTTAAGGGATTTAGATTGTACTCATTCAATTACCGGACACTACTTGCGCCGGTATTGTTATTTATTGTCACTACCTCCCGTGTCGGGATTGGGTAATTTCTTGGCGCTGCTGCCTTCCTTGGATGTGGTAGCCGTTTCTCGGGCTCCCTCTCGGGAATCGAACCCTAATTCTCCGTCACCCGTCACCACCATGGTAGGCCCCTATCCTACCATCGAAAGTTGATAGGGCAGAAATTTGAATGATGCGTCGCCGGCACGAGGGCGTGCGATCCGTCAAGATTATCATGAATCATCGGATCAGCGGCGAGCCAGCGTCGACCTTTTATCTAATAAATCGCCCCTCCCGGAAGTCGGGGTTTGTTGCGTATTAGCTCTAGAATTACTACGGTTATCCGGTAGCACGTACCATCAAACAAACTATAAGCGATTTAATGAGCCATTCGCGGTTTCACGGTTCGAATTAGTTCATACTTGCACATGCATGGCTTAATCTTTGAGACAAGCATATGACTACTGGCGGGGATCAACCAGGTAGCACGTCCTCATCGACAAGCCGACACCGGCCTCCACACTAGGTATCGGCCGAGCCGGTGTCGTTGTTTCCAAACGGACCATTTTTTAAGGCACGAGGGGCAACGCCACCGGCCTTCTGCGTAGCGACATCCACGACCAAAAGTGCAAGCGAGGTGTCCTTGGTGTTGCCAACCTTGGAGGGCGGCAACCGCGAGGCAGCGCCACAAGCACTCTTGAGCCGATGAGCCACACCCGAAGGGTGCGCTCAACGTAGGCAACATGTAAGAAATCCAACTTCCCGCGGAGCGGGTAGCGACACGCAAGCACTTGTCAACATTGGAGGCAATAAGGTGCCCACATGAATGATGCGACAGCGGCGCGCGGGAGTCGGCCGCTGCGGGCGGGGTCCTCCAAGCGATCCGCGGGTCCAAAACAACTCATGCGCCAACGTAGCCCGCGGCGATTAAGCCATCAAAGCATCCCTCCGCACTAGGCACGGTGGGTCTACTTGCAGGGGACAACCGAAGGTCCACGAGCGCGAGAACAAACAAATCCTTTCCAACAACGGTCCAATCCCATGCAGCCACTACAAGGCGTCCGGCCGGTTATCCCAAGCCATAGCGAAGTCGTGGCCACCCAGCGCCCCCACTACTTCGGCGTCCGGCGGTTATCCGTAGCCATAGCCAAGTCTTGGTGACACGGTTGTCAACCGTCTTTGCAACTACAAGGCATCCGGCGGTAAATCCGTAACCATTTGCCAAGTCGTTGCGGCATGGTCACCTACCATGGCCGACCAACGACCTACAATGGCCAACCGAAGCTGGCCAAGGTAGGCTGCGTCGACCCGCAGAGGCTCGACTCACGGAACATTCATCAACCGTCAGCGCGCCACCCACCACAAGGCATCCGGCGTAGCCATAGCCAAGTCGTGGCCACCCGTGCCGCCAATACTAGGTGTCGGCGGTCATCCCAAGCCATAGCCAAGTCTTGGTGACACGGTTGTCAACCGTGTTGCGACTACAAGACATCCGGCCGGTGATCCGTTGCCAAGTAGTTGCCGCCGCGGTGGCCAGCCATGGCCGACCAGCGACCTAGCGGCCCGGCCAGAAAGCTAGCCAAGGTAGGCTGCGGGTCGACCACGAAGGCCAGACTCACGGAATATACCCATGAACCGTCCATGCAGCCACTCCAAGGCGTCCGGCCGTAGCCATAGCCAAGTCGTGGCCACCCGTGCCGCCAATACTAGGTGTCGGGCGGTCATGCCAAGCCATAGCCAAGTCTTGGTGACACGGTTGTCAACCGTGTTGCGACTACAAGACATCCGGCGGTGTTCCGTTGCCAAGTAGTTGCCGCCGCGGCGGCCTGCCATGGCCGCCCAGCGACCAGCGGTGGCCAGGCCGAAGCGGCCACCGCCGACCGCCGGCCGCCCAAGGTAGGCCCGTAGGAGTCGAGATGCCGGTGGTGCGAGTCCTTGTGAACTCTCGAAAATCTCATGTTTCAGCAGAAGTTTGCACCCGAACTCAGGCCAGCCCGAACCCTCTCCCCTACTATACCCGGGGGGCAACTTCGGCACCCGGGACTTCCAGCGATTCCGTGTATTGTTCCCATACCCGTTTTTCAGAGCGTTGCTTTTTCATGTGATTTCAGCTTTCCGTGTGTTTTTGGCTCGAAAGCGGCGGTTTCGCGAAGTTCGAGCACCAGTCGTCGTAAACTCCGTCGAGTCGTAAACACCGGTTTCCGTGTGTTTTTGCCCAAGAAAAACTCCGCGGCGGTTTCGCGAAGTTCGGGCACCAAGAGTCGTAAACTCCGTCGAGTCAGTCGTAAACTCCGTCAGTCGTAAACACCGGTTTCCGTGTGTTTTTGCCCGAACAGCGGCGGTTTTCGCGGTTCGGGCACCAGGTCGTAAACTCCGTCGAGTCGTAAACACCGGTTTCCGTGTGTTTTTGCCCGAACAGCGGCGTGTTTCGCGGTTCGGGCACGGTCGTAAACTCCGTCGAGTCGTAAACACCGGTTTCCGTGTGTTTTTGCCCGAACGGGCACGAGTCGGCTCCGTTTTCCGTGTGTTTTTGCCCGAACAGCGGCGGGTTTCGGGCGGGCACGAGTCGTAAACTCCGTCAGTCGTAAACACCGGTTTCCGTGTGTTTTTTTGCCCGAACAGCGGCGGTTTCGCGGTTCGGGCACCGGGTCGTAAACTCCGTCGGTCGTAAACACCGGTTTCCGTGTGTTTTTGCCCGAACTTGTTTCGCGGTTCGGGCACGGTCGTAAACTCCGTCGAGTCGTAAACACCGGTTTCCGTGTGTTTTTGCCCGAACAGCGGCGGTTTCGCGGATTCGGGCACGAGTCGTAAACTCCGTCGAGTCGTAAACACCGGTTTCCGTGTGTTTTTGCCCGAAATCGCGTTGTCCGCTAAGTTGGCGCACAGTCGTTTAATCCATGTGATATCTCGTTTCGCGTGTTTTTGCTTTCGGAAACACCGTCGTCCGCTAAGTCGGCGCACGAGTCGTTTTCTCATGTGTTCACTCGTTTCCGTGTGTTTTCCTCGAAACACCGTCGTCCGCTAAGTTGGCGCACTAGAGTCGTTTTCTTCGAGGGGGACGGACCGAACCTTCGACCCTTCGGCGTGGGGAACACATATATCCTCGTTTTATGTCTTTTTCTTCGTGCCACGGTGGTCGGCCGACTTGCTTGTCTCACCCAAGTGTTGGAGGCCGTTCGGAACCAGTCTCACGGGACTCGTGGCTTTGTTTGTCGCCGTTTTAGCCCGTCGTTTTCTCTTTCGCGTCGTGCTTTCCCTTCGACCGTCTTGCCAAGCCATTCTCCAAGTCTTGAGCATTTACTTGCTCGCTCCGGCCTCGCTTTGCACAGTAGTGTTAGTCTCGTGGCACGGCCTTTGCACTTTTCCGCCCGCGGGCGCATGGGCGCCGCCGATTCCCGCCGCGGGCGCATGGGCGCACCCGGCGCATTCCGCCCGCGGGCGCATGGCGCCGCCCGCTCATTCCCCACCACGGGCGCATGGGCGCCGCTCGCTCATTTCCGCCCGCGGCGCATGGGCGCTCTCATTTCCGCCACGCAGGCGCATGGGCGCACCGCTCATTTCCGCCCGCGGGCGCTTGGGCGCACCGCTCATTTCCGCCCGCGGGCGCATGGGCGCACCCTCATTTCCGCCCGCGCATGGGCGCCCGCTCATTTCGCCACGGGGCGCATGGGCGCACCCCTCATTTCGCCCACGGGCGCTTGGGCGCCCATTTCGCCCGCCCGGGCCCTTGGGCGCCGCGCTCATTTCCGCCCGCGGGCGCTTGGGCGCCGCCGCTGATTTCGCTGCGGGCGCTTGGCGCCCCGCTCATTTCGGCTTTCGGGCGCCTTATCGGACTTAGCCAATTTCATGGTTTGAGCGGTCGGCCACCAAACTCACACGGAGTTCAAGCCTGAATCCGCGGGCGGGAGTGGAGGGGGGGGCGAATCCGTGCGGCGCGGGGCTGGATCTCGGTGGATCGTGGCGGCAAGGCCACTCTGCCACTTACAATGCCCGTCGCGTTTTAAGTCGTGCGCAAAGGATTCAGCCCGCCGCCCGATGGGAAGGGAGCTTCGAGGCGGTCGCCCGGCGGCGTCGGCGGACGGACTTAGCCAATGGCACGGGCCCCTTGGGGCGCGAACGCCCTAATGTGGGTCGGGCGGCGGCGGGCACGGGCCCGGTTGCTAGCGGATTCGACTTAGGGCGTTCGGTCATAATCCGGCACCGCGGTAACCGCGCCAGCGGCTTTTCAACCAAGCGCGATGACCAATTGTGTGAATCAACGGTTCCTCTCGTACTAGGTTGAATTACTATCGCGGCACGGTCATCGGTAGGGTAAAACTAACTTTGTCTCACGGCGGTCTAAACCCGACTCACGTTCCCTATTGGTGGGTGAACAATCCAACACTTGGTGAATTCTGCTTCACAATGATAGGAAGAGCCGACATCGAAGGATCAAAAAGCAGCGTCGCTATGAGCGGCTTGGCTGCCACAAGCCCGATTATCCACTGTGGTAACTTTTACGACACCTCTAGCTTCAAACTCCGAAGGTCTAAAGGATCGATAGGCCACGCTTTCACGGTTCGTATTCGTCTTGGAAATCGAGAATCAAACGAGCTTTTACCCTTTTGTTCCACCGAGATTTACTGTTCTCGTTGAGCTCATCTTAGGACACTGCGTTATCTTTTAACGGATGTGCCGCCCGGCCAAACTCCCCACGACAATGTCTTCCGCCCGGATCGGCCCGGCAAGCCGGGCCTTAGAAAAAAGGAGGCGATGCCCGCTTCCGACCCACGGAATAAGTAAAATAACGTTAAAAGTAGTGGTATTTCACTTGCGCCCGAAGGCTCCCACTTATCCTACACCTCTCAAGTCATTTCACAAAGTCGGACTAGAGTCAAGCTCAACGGGGTCTTCTTTCCCGCTGATTTCGCCAAGCCCGTTCCTTGGGCGTGGTTTTATTTGGATAGTAGACGCGGGGGGCGGTGGGAATCTCGTTAATCCATTCATGCGGCGTCACTAATTAGATGGCGAGGCATTTGGCTACCTTAAGAGAGTCATAGTTACTCCGCCGTTTACCCGCGCTTGTTGAATTTCTTCACTTTGACATTGAGCCTTTGGGCGAAATCACATTGCGTCGGCATCCGTGGGGGACCATCGCAATGCTTTGTTTTAATTAAGCGGTCGGATTCCCCTTGTCGTACCAGTTAAGAGTCGGTTGTTCGGCGCCGGGGAAGGCCACCGGCGGCCGTTCGGTCCGTCCCCGGCCGACGCGCGGCGGCCCGCTCTCGCCCGCGGGGCGGCTTCGAGCGATCCGCCCGGCGGCCGGCGGGTTGGGGCGGGACCCCGAGCCCAACCCTCGAGCCAATCCTTTTCGAGTTCACGGATCCGTTTTGCCGACTTCCCTTGC
>JADLZK010003316.1:47500-50000 GCA_015847255.1 Hyparrhenia diplandra | reverse complement strand
CTACCATGGCCGACCAACGACCTACAATGGCCAACCGAAGCTGGCCAAGGTAGGCTGCGCGTCGACCCGCAGAGGCTCGACTCACGGAACATTCATCAACCGTCAACGCGCAGCCACCACAAGGCATCCGGCGTAGCCATAGCCAAGTCGTGGCCACCCGTGCCGCCAATACTAGGTGTCGGCGGTCATCCCAAGCCATAGCCAAGTCTTGGTGACACGGTTGTCAACCGTGTTGCGACTACAAGACATCCGGCCGGTGATCCGTTGCCAAGTAGTTGCCGCCGCGGTGGCCAGCCATGGCCGACCAGCGACCTAGCGGCCAGCCAGCCGAAGCTAGCCAAGGTAGGCTGCGGGTCGACCACGAAGGCGGACTCACGGGAATATACCCATGAACCGTCCATGCAGCCACTCCAAGGCGTGTGGCCCATAGCCATAGCCAAGTCGTGGCCACCCGTGCCGCCAATACTAGGTGTCGGCGGCGGTCATGCCAAGCCATAGCCAAGTCTTGGTGACGGGTTGTCAACCGTGTTGCGACTACAAGACATCCGGCGGTGTTCCGTTGCCAAGTAGTTGCCGCCGCGGCGGCCTGCCATGGCCGCCCAGCGACCAGCGGTGGCCAGCCGAAGCGGCCACCGCCGACCGCCGGCCGCCCAAGGTAGGCCCGTAGGAGTCGAGATGCCGGTGGTGCGATCCTTGTGAACTCTCGAAAATCTCATGTTTCAGCGAAGTTTGCACCCGAACTCAGCCCAGCCGAACCCTCTCCCCCTACTATACCCGAGGGGCAACTTCGGCACCCCAGGACTTCCAGCGAGTTCCGTGTATTGTTCCCATACCCGTTTTTCAGAGCGTTGCTTTTTCATGTGATTTCAGCTTTCCGTGTGTTTTTGGCTCGAAAGCGGCGGTTTCGCGAAGTTCGAGCACCAGTCGTAAACTCCGTCGAGTCGTAAACACCGGTTTCCGTGTGTTTTTGCCCAAGAAAGCGGCGGTTTCGCGAAGTTCGGGCACCAGAGTCGTAAACTCCGTCAGTCGTAAACACCGGTTTTTCCGTGTGTTTTTGCCCGAACAGCGGCGGTTTTTTGCGCGAAGTTCGGGCACCAGAGTCGTAAACTCCGTCGGTCGTAAACACCGGTTTCCGTGTGTTTTGCCCGAACAGCGGCGGTTTCGCGAAGTTCGGGCACCGGTCGTAAACTCCGTCGAGTCGTAAACACCGGTTTCCGTGTGTTTTTGCCCGAACAGCGGCGGTTTTGCGCGGTTTCGGGCACCGGTCGTAAACTCCGTCGGTCGTAAACACCGGTTTCCGTGTGTTTTGCCCGTAAACACCGGCGGTTTTTTGCGCGGTTCGGGCACGAGTCGTAAACTCCGTCGGTCGTAAACACCGGTTTCCGTGTGTTTTTGCCCGAACAGCGGTTTTTTCGCGGATTCGGGCACGGTCGTAAACTCCGTCGAGTCGTAAACACCGTTTCCGTGTGTTTTTGCCCGAACAGCGGCGGTTTTCGCGGTGTTCGGGCACGGGCACAGAGTCGTAAACTCCGTCGAGTCGTAAACACCGGTTTCCGTGTGTTTTTGCCCGAAATCGCGTTGTCGCTAAGTTGGCGCACAGTCGTTTAATCCATGTGATATCTCGTTTCCGCGTGTTTTTGCTCGGAAAAACACCGTCGTCCGCTAAGTCGGCGCACAGTCGTTTTCTCATGTGTTCACTCGTTTCCGTGTGTTTTCCTCGAAACACCGTCGTCCGCTAAGTTGGCGCACTAGAGTCGTTTTCTTCGAGGGGCGGACCGAACCTTCGACCCTTCGGCGTGGGGAACACATATATCCTCGTTTTATGTCTTTTTTTTTGTGCCACGGTGGTCGGCCGACTTGCTTGTCTCACCCAAGTGTTGGAGGCCGTTCGGAACCAAGTCTCACGAGGACTCGTGGCTTTGTTTGTCGCCGCGTTTAGCCCGTCGTTTTCTCTTTCCGCGTCGTGCTTTCCCTTCGACCGTCTTGCCAAGCCATTCGCTCCAAGTCTTGAGCATTTACTTGCTCGCTCCGGCCTCGCTTTGCACTGTAGTGTTAGTCTCGTGGCACGGCCTTTGCACTTTTCGCCACGGGCGCATGGGCGCACGATTCCGCCCACGGGCGCATGGGCGCACCGCTTTCCGCCACGGGCGCATGGGCGCACCGCTCATTCCCGCCACGGGCGCATGGGCGCCGCTCATTTCCGCCCGCGGGCGCATGGGCGCACCGCTCATTTCCGCCCGGGGCGCATGGGCGCCCGCTCATTTCGCCCGCTCATTTCGCCCGGGCGCATGGCGCCGCTCATTTCCGCCCGCGGGCGCATGGGCGCACCCCTCATTTCCGCCACGGGCGCTTGGCGCACCTCATTTCATTTCGGGCGCATGGGCGCCCCTCATTTCCGCCACGCGCATGGGCGCACCCCTCATTTCCGCCACGGGCGCTTGGGCGCACCGCTCATTTCCGCCCGGGCCCTTGGGCGCAACGCTCATTTCCGCCCGCGGGC
>JADLZK010003316.1:40000-42500 GCA_015847255.1 Hyparrhenia diplandra | reverse complement strand
TGAAATCTGAATGCCCCATTGTCCCTATTAATCATTACTCCGATCCGAAGGCCAACACAATAGGACCGGAATCCTATGATGTTATCCCATGCTAATGTATCGGGCGATGGCTTGCTTTGAGCACTCTAATTTCTTCAAAGTAACAGCGCCGGAGGAGGCACGACCCGACCAATTAAGGCCAGGGCGCATCGCCGGCGAAAGGGTCAAGTAGGTCGGTTCTCGCCGTGAGGCGGACCCGGCCCGACCCGGCCCAGGTCAACTACGAGCTTTTAAGCGCAACAACTTAAATATACGCTATTGGAGCTGGAATTACCGCGGCTGCTGGCACCGACTTGCCCTCAATGGATCCTCGTTAAGGGATTTAGATTGTACTCATTCAATTACCGGACACTAACTTGGCGCCCGGTATTGTTATTTATTGTCACTACCTCCCGTGTCGGGATTGGGTAATTTCTTGGCGCTGCTTTGCCTTCCTTGGATGTGGTAGCCGTTTCTCGGGCTCCCTCTCGGGAATCGAACCCTAATTCTCCGTCACCCGTCACCACCATGGTAGGCCCCTATCCTACCATCGAAAGTTGATAGGGCAGAAATTTGAATGATGCGTCGCCGGCACGAGGGCGTGCGATCCGTCAAGATTATCATGAATCATCGGATCAGCGGCGAGCCAGCGTCGACCTTTTATCTAATAAATGCGCCCCTCCCGAGAAGTCGGGGTTTGTTGCGTATTAGCTCTAGAATTACTACGGTTATCCGGTAGCACGTACCATCAAACAAACTATAACTGATTTAATGAGCCATTCGCGGTTTCACGGTTCGAATTAGTTCATACTTGCACATGCATGGCTTAATCTTTGAGACAAGCATATGACTACTGGCGGGATCAACCAGGTAGCACGTCCTCATCGACAAGCCGACACCGGCCTCCACACTAGGTATCGGCCGAGCCGGTGTCGTTGTTTCCAAACGGACCATTTTTTAAGGCACGAGGGGCAACGCCACCGGCCTTCTGCGTAGCGACATCCACGACCAAAAGTGCAAGCGAGGTGTCCTTGGTGTTGCCAACCTTGGAGGGCGGCAACACGAGGCAACGCCACAAGCACTCTTGAGCCGATGAGCCACACCCGAAGGGTGCGCTCAACGTAGGCAACATGTAAGAAATCCAACTTCCGCGGGCGGGTAGCGACACGCAAGCACTTGTCAACATTGGAGGCAATAAGGTGCCCACATGAATGATGCGACACTGGCGCCGGGAGTCGGCCGCTGCACGGCGGGGGGTCCTCAAGCGATCCGCGGTCCAAAACAACTCATGCGCCAACGTAGCCCGCGGCGATTAAGCCATCAAAGCATCCCTCCGCACTAGGCACGGTGGGTCTACTTGCAGGGCGACAACCGAAGGTCCACGAGGCGAGAACAAACAAATCCTTTCCAACAACGGTCCAATCCCATGCAGCCACTACAAGGCGTCCGGCCGGTTATCCCAAGCCATAGCGAAGTCGTGGCCACCCAGCCCCCACTACTTCGGCGTCCGGCCGGTTATCCGTAGCCATAGCCAAGTCTTGGTGACACGGTTGTCAACCGTCTTTGCAACTACAAGGCATCCGGCGGTAAATCCGTAACCATTTGCCAAGTCGTTGCGGCATGGTCACCTACCATGGCCGACCAACGACCTACAATGGCCAACGAAGCTGGCCAAGGTAGGCTGCGCGTCGACCCGCAGAGGCTCGACTCACGGAACATTCATCAACCGTCAACGCCCAGCCACCACAAGGCATCCGGCGTAGCCATAGCCAAGTCGTGGCCACCCGTGCCGCCAATACTAGGTGTCGGCGGTCATCCCAAGCCATAGCCAAGTCTTGGTGACACGGTTGTCAACCGTGTTGCGACTACAAGACATCCGGCCGGTGATCCGTTGCCAAGTAGTTGCCGCCGCGGTGGCCAGCCATGGGCCGACCAGCGACCTACAGCGGCCAGCCGAAGCTAGCCAAGGTAGGCTGCGGGTCGACCACGAAGGCCAGGACTCACCGGAATATACCCATGAACCGTCCATGCAGCCACTCCAAGGCGTGTGGCCGTAGCCATAGCCAAGTCGTGGCCACCCCGTGCCGCCAATACTAGGTGTCTGGCCGGTCATGCCAAGCCATAGCCAAGTCTTGGTGACACGGTTGTCAACCGTGTTGCGACTACAAGACATCCGGCCGGTGTTCCGTTGCCAAGTAGTTGCCGCACGGCGGCCTGCCATGGCCGCCCAACGGCCAGCGGTGGCCAGCCCGAAGCCACCGCCACCGCCGACCGCCCGGCCGCCCAAGGTAGGCCCGTAGGTCGAGATGCCGGTGGTGCGAGTCCTTGTGAACTCTCGAAAATCTCATGTTTCAGCGAAGTTTGCACCCGAACTCAGCCAGCCGAACCCTCTCCCCCTACTATACCCGAGGGGCAACTCAGCACCCCAGGACTTCCAGCAGTTCCGTGTATTGTTCCCATACCCGTTTTTTCAGAGCGTTGC
>JADLZK010003316.1:30000-35000 GCA_015847255.1 Hyparrhenia diplandra | reverse complement strand
AGCTGGGCTGGTCGGTTCGCTCGCCGTTACTAGGGGAATCCTTGTAAGTTTCTTCTCCTCCGCTTATTTATATGCTTAAACTCAGCGGGTAGTCCCGGCCGACCTGGGGTCGCGGTCCGGCGGCAATGCGCCGGTGCTCAATGGGTCCTTCACGGCCACTCGCCCGGTGCGTGGCGGGGCCTTTGCACACGAGAACAAGCGATGTCGCCCACCACGTCTTTGTGCCCGACCGCGATTCGCCGGCAGCCACAACTTCCCCACCCCGCCCCCTACGACGCGGGGGAGCCAAACACCACGTCCGTCCCCAAGGCTGGGTTGGGAGTGTCTTTTGGCGTGGCGCCCGAGGCGGGCGTGCCCTCGACCCGAAGGCCTCGGGCGCAACTTGCGTTCAAAAACTTCGATGGTTCGCGGGATTACGCAATTCACACCAGGTATCGCATTTTGCTACGTTCTTCATCGATGCGAGCGAGATATCCGTTGCCGAGTCATGTGGATTAAGATATCATCGCTGCGGGGGGCGGAAGGCGGGCCGACCACTCCACCGAGCAAGGCAATATAAGTGTTCCTTGGCCCTAAGGCGCCGTGGGTTCTTTGCGGCCCCTCCGCCCCAAGGGCGGGGCTCGGGAGCCTTGGCCGAGCCGAAAGCCGGCGACATGAGAGGCAGCGTTCACGGTCTGTTTTGTTTAAGGGTCACGACAATGATCCTTCCGCGGGTTCACCTACGGAAACCTTGTTCTGACTTCTCCTTCCTCTAAATGATAAGGTTCAATGGACTTCTCGCGGCGTCGGGGCGGCGAACCGCCTCCGTCGCCCGCGATCGAACACTTCACGGACCATTCAATCGGTAGGAGCGGCGGGCGGTGTGTACAAAGGGCGGGGGCGTAGTCAGCGGCGCTGATGACTCGCGCTTACTAGGCATTCCTCGTTGAAGACCAACAATTGCAATGATCTATCCCCATCACGATGAAATTTCCCAAGATTACCGGGCACTGTCGGCCAAGGCTATATACTCGTTGAATACATCGGTGTAGCGCGTGCGGCCCGAACATCTAAGGGCATCACAGGACCTGTTATTGCCTCAAACTTCCGTGGCCTAAACGGCCATAGTCCCTCTAAGAAGCTAGGCTGCGGAGGGATGGCTCCGCATAGCTAGTTAGCGGGCTGAGGTCTCGTTCGTTAACGGAATTAACCGGACAAATCGCTCCACCAACTAAGAACGGCCATGCACCACCACCCATAGAATCAAGAAAAGAGCTCTCGATCTGTCAATCCTTGCTATGTGCGGACCTGGTAAGTTTCCCGTGTTGAGTCAAATTAAGCCGCGGGCTCCACGCTGGTGGTGCCCTTCCGTCAATTCCTTTAAGTTTCAGCCTTGCGACCATACTCCCCGGAACCCAAAGACTTTGATTTCTCATAAGGTGCCGGCGGAGTCTATAAGCAACATCCGCCGATCCACAGTCGGCATCGTTTATGGTTGAGACTAGGGCGGTATCGATCGTCTTCGAGCCCCCAACTTTCGTTCTTGATTAATGAAAACATCCTTGGCAAATGCTTTTCGCGGTTGTTAGTCTTTCATAAATCCAAGAATTTCACCTCGACTATGAAATCTGAATGCCCCACTGTCCCTATTAATCATTACTCCGATCCGAAGGCCAACACAATAGGACCGGAATCCTATGATGTTATCCCATGCTAATGTATCGGGCGATGGCTTGCTTTGAGCACTCTAATTTCTTCAAAGTAACAGCGCCGGAGGCCACGACCCGGCCAATTAAGGCCAGGGGCGCATCGCCCGGCGAAGGGTCAAGTAGGTCGGTTCTCGCCGTGAGGCGGACCCGGCCCGACCCGGCCCAAGGTCAACTCTGAGCTTTTTAAGCGCAACAACTTAAATATACGCTATTGGAGCTGGAATTACCGCGGCTGCTGGCACCGGACTTGCCCTCAATGGATCCTCGTTAAGGGATTTAGATTGTACTCATTCAATTACCGGACACTAACGCGCCCGGTATTGTTATTTATTGTCACTACCTCCCGTGTCGGGGATTGGGTAATTTCTTGGCGCTGCTTTGCTTCCTTGGATGTGGTAGCCGTTTCTCGGGCTCTCCCTCTCGGGAATCGAACCCTAATTCTCCGTCACCCGTCACCACCATGGTAGGCCCCTATCCTACCATCGAAAGTTGATAGGGCAGAAATTTGAATGATGCGTCGCCCGGCACGAGGGCCGTGCGATCCGTCAAGATTATCATGAATCATCGGATCAGCGGCGAGCCAGCGTCGACCTTTTATCTAATAAATGCGCCCCTCCCGAAGTCGGGGTTTGTTGCGTATTAGCTCTAGAATTACTACGGTTATCCGGTAGCACGTACCATCAAACAAACTATAAGCGATTTAATGAGCCATTCGCGGTTTCACGGTTCGAATTAGTTCATACTTGCACATGCATGGCTTAATCTTTGAGACAAGCATATGACTACTGGCGGGATCAACCAGGTAGCACGTCCTCATCGACAAGCCGACACCGGCCTCCACACTAGGTATCGGCCGAGCCGGCTGTCGTTGTTTCCAAACGGACCATTTTTTTTAAGGCACGAGGGGCAACGCCACCGGCCTTCTGCGTAGCGACATCCGCGACCAAAAGTGCAAGCGAGGTGTCCTTGGTGTTGCCAACCTTGGAGGGCGGCAACACGAGGCAACGCCACAAGCACTCTTGAGCCGATGAGCCACACCCGAAGGGTGCGCTCAACGTAGGCAACATGTAAAAATCCAACTTCCGCGGGCGGGTAGCGACACGCAAGCACTTGTCAACATTGGAGGCAATAAGGTGCCCACATGAATGATGCGACAGCGGCGCCCGGGGAGTCGGCCGCTGCTGGCGACGGGGGTCCTCAAGCGATCCGCGGGTCCAAAACAACTCATGCGCCAACGTAGCCCGCGGCGATTAAGCCATCAAAGCATCCCTCCGCACTAGGCACGGTGGGTCTACTTGCAGGGCGACAACCGAAGGTCCACGGGCGCGAGAACAAACAAATCCTTTCCAACAACGGTCCAATCCCATGCAGCCACTACAAGGCGTCCGGCCGGTTATCCCAAGCCATAGCGAAGTCGTGGCCACCCAGCGCCCCACTACTTCGGCGTCCGGCCGGTTATCCGTAGCCATAGCCAAGTCTTGGTGACACGGTTGTCAACCGTCTTTGCAACTACAAGGCATCCGGCGGTAAATCCGTAACCATTTGCCAAGTCGTTGCGGCATGGTCACCTACCATGGCCGACCAACGACCTACAATGGCCAACGAAGCTGGCCAAGGTAGGCTGCGTCGACCCGCAGGCTCGACTCACGGAACATTCATCAACCGTCAACGCCCAGCCACCACAAGGCATCCGGCGTAGCCATAGCCAAGTCGTGGCCACCCGTGCCGCCAATACTAGGTGTCTGGCGGTCATCCCAAGCCATAGCCAAGTCTTGGTGACACGGTTGTCAACCGTGTTGCGACTACAAGACATCCGGCCGGTGATCCGTTGCCAAGTAGTTGCCGCCGCGGTGGCCAGCCATGGCCGACCAGCGACCTACAGCGGCCAGCCGAAGCTAGCCAAGGTAGGCTGCGGGTCGACCACCACGAAGGCGGACTCACGGAATATACCCATGAACCGTCCATGCAGCCACTCCAAGGCGTGTGGCCGTAGCCATAGCCAAGTCGTGGCCACCCGTGCCGCCAATACTAGGTGTGCGGCGGTCATGCCAAGCCATAGCCAAGTCTTGGTGACACGGTTGTCAACCGTGTTGCGACTACAAGACATCCGGCCGGTGTTCCGTTGCCAAGTAGTTGCCGCACGGCGGCCTGCCATGGCCGCCCAGCGACCAGCGGTGGCCAGCCGGCCAGCCACCGCCGACCGCCCGCCGCCCAAGGTAGGCCCGTAGGTCGAGATGCCGGTGGTGCAGTCCTTGTGAACTCTCGAAAATCTCATGTTTCAGCGAAGTTTGCACCCGAACTCAGCCAGCCGAACCCTCTCCCCCTACTATACCCGGGGGCAACTCGGCACCCCAGGACTTCCAGCAGTTCCGTGTATTGTTCCCATACCCGTTTTTCAGAGCGTTGCTTTTTCATGTGATTTCAGCTTTCCGTGTGTTTTTGGCTCGAAGCGGCGGTTTCGCGAAGTTCGGGCACCAGTCGTAAACTCCGTCGTCACGAGTCGTAAACACCGGTTTCCGTGTGTTTTTGCCCAAGAAGCGGCGTTTCGCGAAGTTCGGGCACCAGAGTCGTAAACTCCGTCAGTCGTAAACACCAGTTTTCGTGTGTTTTTGCCCGAACAGCGGCGGTTTCGCGGTTCGGGCACGCAGTCGTAAACTCCGTCAGAGTCGTAAACACCGGTTTCCGTGTGTTTTTGCCCGAACAGCGGCTGTTTCGCGGTTTCGGGCACGAGTCGTAAACTCCGTCGAGTCGTAAACACCGGTTTCCGTGTGTTTTTGCCCGAACAGCGGCGGTTTTGCGAAGTTCGGGCACGGTCGTAAACTCCGTCAGAGTCGTAAACACCGGTTTCCGTGTGTTTTTGCCCGAACAGCGGCGGTTTAGCGGATTCGGGCACGGTCGTAAACTCCGTCGGTCGTAAACACCGGTTTCCGTGTGTTTTTGCCCGCCGCGGTTTTGTTTCGCGAAGTTCGGGCACGGTCGTAAACTCCGTCGGTCGTAAACACCCGTTTTTTTGCCGTGTGTTTTTTGCCCGTAAACACCGTTTCCGTGTGTTTTTGCCCGAACAGCGGCGGTTTAGCGGTTCGGGCACGAGTCGTAAACTCCGTCGAGTCGTAAACACCGGTTTCCGTGTGTTTTTGCCCGAAATCGCGTTGTCCGCTAAGTTGGCGCACAGTCGTTTAATCCATGTGATATCTCGTTTCGCGTGTTTTTGCTCGGAAACACCGTCGTCCGCTAAGTCGGCGCACGAGTCGTTTTCTCATGTGTTCACTCGTTTCCGTGTGTTTTCCTCGAAACACCGTCGTCCGCTAAGTT
>JADLZK010003316.1:0-25000 GCA_015847255.1 Hyparrhenia diplandra | reverse complement strand
GGCCCCTCTGAGCAAGCCACCAATGATCCGGAGGAATAAGATGACTATTCGGATGAGGAAGAGGCCTATTCGATTTTGACAACAAAAGATGATTGATCTCCTAGGGTGAGTTGGCTTTTATCAAGACAAGGCGTGTTCGAAGCCGAGCCCTAGGAAGCATAATCATTTGAAGCCTCTTTACGAAGGGATACGTTAATGGAAAACCTTTGACTCATATGTTTAAATCGGCGGGGGTGCAATCAATATCATGCCATATATAACTTTAGAGAAAGCTGGGGATGACCAGGAGGATTTGCTCAAGGCAGATATTGTGCTCGGGGGACTTTCTTTGGAAATCCTTCGGATACCCATGGAGCCGTTCACGTTGAGTTGATGATCGGCTCAAAGACTTTCGATCACTACCTTCTTTGTGGTCGACGGTAAAGGGGGTCCCTCTGACTTATTACTTGGAAGAGATTGGATCCATGCTAAGCATTGCGTTCCATCCACCATGCATCAGTCCTCTGCATCCAATGGAGCGGTGATGGCGTCGAGATAGTGCAAGGCGATGATTCGGTAGCATTGCTGCTGCGAGCCATGGATTACGGGAATATGAAGGCGTGGAGTACTTCTCGGGAAGAGAATGGGAAGAAGGTCTGTCGATTACTCATTACGAGAAGACCAACATTGTCGAGATAGTCGGCTCTCACGATGATCTAAAGGGAAATTTCATGTCGACTTTTAGAGATCGATTATTGCCAAATGTGATTGGCCGACCGCGGCGTATGATTCGATGGTTTTGACAAAAGATTTGTTCTATTCATAAAGAATAGCCGATGTGTAAATCATCGCCTTCTGAAAAAAATACTCTCCACGAAAATTGGAGAAACGGCCCAGGCATAAATATTGTTATGTAATAAATTTAGTGCAAAAAAATAAAAAAAAAAAACATCAATATAGAGAGCCAAGGTCTTTATTCAAGAGCTCAGAAGGATATCCATAAAGGCATTGCGGAATCGTCACAAAGGGATTTCTATTTGATCCTAACCTTAAAGGCTATTCGGCATAATCTTGCCGTCACGGATCTTCACTTCTTCCTTGGTTTTGTCGAGGGGATCTCTTACACTCGTGACATCGAGGATTAGCGAGTGGAAAAGCTAACGTTTTCCGTTTTTACCTTCCCTCGGATTGATGTTTTACCCTTAGTTGGTTTATTGGGGAAAAGGAAAAGGTGGAAGCATATTCAATGCCATAGATGAGCAGTTCTTACGATTTGTGTAAGCAATATTTTAACATCACGGCTAATGATGACATCATCCATTCGGCAATAGTTTGTTCATGTCGATGTTGATTAGGCAAAAATTCCAGTTACCTGAACAAAGGAGGTTAAAGAACTAACGGGAAAGGGATTTCATTGTCCATTCTAGATACAAACTAATCCTCTAAGAGGTTGAAAACAACGAGGATCATTGGACAAAGCTTCTGCCCGGTAGCATGGTCTTCATACACATCCATGGACTCTTCAATGTTATCGATGCCCTGCGGAGCTTCCGAGAAACCCGGCCCGGGTAGATGGGTAATCTTCACCGGTGCGAGTTGGCGAGCCGTCCCGGACTCATGGCGGCTCCCGATGCATCCCTTCAATGGCGGCGTCGTTGATGTGGTTATCTACCCGCGTCTTCAAGGCGTTACGCTCTTGTCTCGCCTCGGGCCTTCACCTTGTCGGCCCGAGCAGTTGCGGCTGCCGTCAAACGTGCATGTCGGCTGCAACCCGGCGATTTCGCTAGAAGGCTGGCGGTTTCTTCAAACAAAATTTTGTGATAGACCAGCGAGCGTCGGATAGAAAGAATACAATGCGATAAATAAGTCCAGTCCCCGAGCGGCGGTGTTGGCGGCGGCGAGCTATTTGATGGAATCTTCTTGGTCAAGATTCTTGATGCGGGCCTTCATGGAGTACTCACCAAACTCCTTGATGATCTCATCCTTCTTCTTCTTCTCTGACGGTACCACAAATCTTCCTCGGAATCGAGAGATACTCGGTCTGAGGGAAGAAGGTTACGGTGAGGGAAGAGGGAGAGCTTGGAGGCGGGCATTAAGGAGGCGGGGATGAGAATCGGTCGACCAAAAGGAAGGAAAAAATTGAATCGAGAGGAATATTGGTCGGATTGAGAAACAAGAAGATGAACGTGACGGTCGAGGAGTCGCTAAAGGGAATGAATTTTCTTACTCAAGGCGTTGCCGGACGAGGAACTCGGAAACAAGAAGATGAGAATTGGCGGTCGGTCGCTAAAGGGAATGAATTTTCTTACTCAAGGCGTTGCCGGCGAGGGAACTCGGCTCCCACTTGTTCGATCCTCGGTAGGATGCTTGCAGCGGGTTATCGACACCCGCCATGGATGCTCAGAGATTGAGGGTTTTTACGCGATCGGGAGAAGGTGAGCAGTTGGAAAGCAAAGGCGGTTTACGTTACGGAGATAATCATGGGGTTATTTTATAAGTCGAGATTGCATAACCATGAAAAAGACGTTATATGGGCTTAAAAGCGTCTTGGACCGAGGCGTAAGTGGGCCGAGCCATTTGAGGCTTTCAAGCGTATGGCACAAAAAGGGTCGTCGGCAAGTTCAATTACGATCTTGGGGACACTAAGTTAAAGGCGTAAAGATCGATTCATAAAGACAAGCCATAGGAATTGGGACTAAAACTAATTTTATTGACCAAGGAAGAACCACTTTGCATACGAGATTACATGTCATTTTTTCTACATTTCTTCCTAATCAAAGAGACTGGTAGACATCGCCGGCGCTTGGCGGTCGCATCCTCATTGGGTGGTCGGGACTTGGTGTTTACGCCATCTCAATCATCCGGCGAGATCATGTCGGGAGGGCAAACCTTCTCAGGCAAGCCTTCAAAGGATCAAGAAGGAATGATAAGCGAGAGGCTAGAATGCGGAAGTGAAGTGACATGGGAACCAATTTTGAGACTACGGTTGAAGTTCCATTCATAGAAGTTCTGGTTTCTTGCAAAAATGTCGGATCCTCTCGATGTCCTCCATATCTTTGATACTTTGCTCATGTGCCTCGTGCTCTAGCACGAGTGCCTCTGCCGCTGCCGCAAGTTGGCGGCGAGCTCGGCGATCTCGGCATCACGGGGGACAAATATCATTAGGAAGAGAAAAAGGATTAGATTCGGCATATAAAAGACATGGGAGTCTGGAGGATGATGAAGAACTTACTCCATTGATTGGGTCTAGAATCGGCCCGAACACTTCAAATCTCTCGAGAAGGAGAAGAAAAGGGGTTGGAGAAGAGAGGAATGCGGATGGCTTCTTGAAGGAGTTTACATATTTGTACAAAGGGAGCCAAAAAGAGATCTAAAGTGGCTAAGATAAAGGTCTATTCGATTGCTTATCTTGAGAAGCGAGGAAAGACTGGCTTGCCGATTCACATTGGTGGGGGGTTTGGCGACATGAGTCCCAAGAGGCAACTAAAGGGTTGAAAGCGGTGTTGCGAGGAAGCTTCGAGTGGGCCTTATTTTTAGCCCGAGTTAAAAGCTTAGCCAGTTTTAGCGAGATCATGGTCAATTTCGAGCAAAAGAGCCTCTTTTACTCTAAAATTGAGGGGGGGCATATGTTAACACCAAAATTTGGTAGAGCTTTGGATGACAGATGGGCGGCACATGATGGTTCGATAAGGAGTCATTCGGCTAGCAAAGAAAACGGCGACAAGTCTTTGTGGCGTTCGAGGTAGCGTATTCGGCTAGGAGGACGGAAGTCAGAAGGGCGAGCATGAGATGGTTCGGCAAGCATGGAGCGTCAAGGAAGATATCCGAGGATGAGGGGCCCACATCACGTGCGGGTTTCACGACTCCAAGACTTGGAGGGCAATGTATCTTAGCTAGATATTTTCATTATGTTTATTAAGTAGTTAGTTAGGACTCGTCAAAGCCCGAGGTATAAATATAAGACCCCGAGGCTATAAACAATCTACCAAATCAATACAACCAACCCGGCTCCGTGCCTTGGCTCGGCCACCCGCCGAGTCGATCGTGTCGTCGATCTCTGCGAGGAGGATTCATCGACACGTCGACCTCCGTGAAATGTACCGGCAACCTTGCACCATGTCTAGTATGCGTCAAGCGGTTTAGATTATTGCAAGTAGTCTTGTTCACGCTTAGTATCGTCGAGGCGGATTTAAGCTCGAGGGCAAGAGGGTTCTTTTGTCGATCATGAGCCATCCGGTGGGCTAAAGATGCGGCTAAGAGCTAGTTATCGGCTTCATTAGATTTTGGCAAGATCTAATGAATTCATTAAGTTACCATGTGTTGCAATGCTTTTATTTATTATTTAATTATGTTTGCACACACTTTTTTGCCCAATTTAGATTGAAAGGTCTCGGCTTTTATCTTATCATAGATCTAGTTGCTTCTAGTGCTCTCATTGTTTATCTTATTGTGCTACTAGATCTATACATTTATCATAGCCGAGATAGATCAATCTAAGTTGTTATGTTAATGGGTTAGAGTATACGTTTAGATCTTGAAAGGACTATATCATCAGGTGGATATAGATCTTTGGGTTACTCTAGAGCTAGTCATCCGGTGGACTAGAATCGATTTAATCGATAGGTTTTACACGTAGGGGAGTTCCTTCTTCATGGACCCGATTCGACGGCAAGCTTGAGAGCGGTTCAACGCTTTCACGTGTAATAAGTATCAATAATGATATTTTATGATTTACTTTCTTTTATTTATCATGTTGTCAATTAATTCGATCTATGCAATAGAGCTTTTACGATAGCATACCATGATGATCAATTTTATTTGTTCAAACATGTCTTTTTTATGATCATTAAATGCGTCGTTATTACATTATATCTTTATATCTTCTAGAATGCATTCATTATTTGTTGACCAGGATAGCTTTCATAGCTATATGTATTTTACAACAACCTTAGAGCCATACATGCTGGAGCTGTCTTGGTCTCACGGGCATGTTCGGATCTCCGCGTTTACCTCCTTGTCAGTGCTTGGTCAAATTGGTATGCGCCTCAAGACACTTTCGAGGCGGTCGAGTAAAGCCCGCTATTCGGCTTGTCGATTATTGTGGCCTTGAGGGTAGGATTTTTGTGCCTACATAATGCGAAGCCATGGTTTGTTCTATATATATTTATGTAAAATCTAGCTTGAGTTACCTTTCCATTCATGTCGGTGCTCGGCATGTATCGTTGGGGGTCGAGGTGGCGGGCTGTCGTGGCTCATAATTCATAAGTTAAGGGAGAACATCCTATTTTTCTCACGAGAATCGACCTTTAAATTGTAATAATCTAGCCATAATTCAGTTGTGGGTGTTATGCCACTTCTTTGGGTGGGCACTAATACATTTAGGCGTGGAGTTTGGCATGTCATTTGTGATTGAAATTGATTTGTGCTTTCTTCACGATTAATTTACAACTTGGCATTGAGTACTTTCGGATGTGTCTAATTGTAAATAGGGTTCAAGGAGATGGATGGTTTTGGAAACCCAAGATCGGGACCATCATTCTGGCGACTGGACCTCGATCGGTTACTCACGTAGTTTTAGATCAATAGCAACCCATAAATTGTGTTGTAATATGCTTTAGTTTTTGGGTGCAATAGCTGAAATTGCAACCAAGCGATTTGGTAAACTTGAGATGCGCAAAAGTCCGTGGTATTAACCTTCAACCACGATGGCCATTTGGGTGTTGCAATTTTTTTGTATTGCAACCCAATGAGGTGTTGAAACAAGACTATATTGCCACGCTCTAGTTGGTGTTATAGTATCCTATTGCAACATTTCAGGTGATGCTAGAGGCCTCAATGGCATCTAACACCGGCGTTGCAATTCAAAAAGAGCGTTGCAAAGGATTGTATTGCTATGCTCTAGTTGTGGTTGCTTACTGCGTTTTTGCCACAAACTTGCTTTGGGTGCTATGGATGGTCCCCTCTATTACTCTGACCACCAAAGGTTTTTGTGTTTGGATGCTATACTTGTCAATCCATATTGCCACCAAAGGTTTTTGGGTGCTATATGTGTTCCTTTCTATTGATGACTATTACTGAGTTTTTTGGGTAATTTGGATGCTATACTTGATGATCAATATTGCCACCAAAGTTTTTTTGGGTGCTATATGTGTTCTGTTTATTACTATGAAATTTATTTGGATGCTATACTTGATGACCAATATTGCCACCAAAGTTTTTTTTGGGTGCTATATGTGTTCCTTTCTATTGCTGGTGGGCGGTGGTGGGCTGCAAATGAATTTGGATGCTATACTTGATGACCAATATTGCCACCAAAGTTTTTGTGGGTGCTATATGTGTTCTGTTTATTACTATTCTAACAATGAATATTTAAACTTATTTGGATGCTATACTTGATGACCAATATTGCCACTTATTTTTGTATTGACAAAGTTTTTGGGTGCTATATGTGTTCCCATTTATTACCATCGGTTGTGTTTGGATGCTATACTTGTTGGCCTTGTTGAATATTGCCACCAAAGTTTTTGTGGGTGCTATAAAATAACCACCACAATTGCCACCAGCTAGGATTGGTTGTTATATAGGTTGGCCATTATATTACTACCAAAACCACCCGGTTTGAATGGTTGTTACATGTGGCCACCTCTATTGCTTCGACCTTTATGACATCAAAAAAAATGGGTTGCGATAGGATAAAATATCTTTTCCCACGAATATTTGTTGCTACCATAATTTTGTAGCTATTGCCACATGTCTATTACGCCCGCGCTCATATATTTCGGGATCAATAATATTTATGCAATAATATATACATATCATACTTATATACAACGATTTAACCATTCGATATAAAATTCCATCACCGCGTACTACATTGTTTGAACAAACCATGTACTACATCAACTTGATAGGTATAGTACTTAAAAGCGAACAAGTTTTCAACACCTTTGCATTGCTTGAGCGAACCACTACATCGACACACGATACACAATAAATCATAGTTTGATGAGGAAGCGATCGGCACTCCCATCACTTGATCGGCAATCCCATCATGGCGATCCATCTTGTTTGCTCCATTTGAATTGTCAATCTTTCTGGATAGAATGAATGACATTTGTTTTAGCATCGAGTAAACTAAAATTATCAAAAGGGGCAAACAACGGTGGCTAACAAAGTTTCATTGCTCATCATAAAATTATCGAATGGCGGCATATAATGAACTCAACTATAAACACTTTGGCGGCTCAAAGAAACATTCCACGGCGGTAGTAAGAATCTATGAAGCGATCTGACAGGTTAGACCGCGCGAGAACCTAAGGGCCCAGAAAGTCATTGACCAAAATAAGATTAAGATCACCCCTAAAAAAGTAATACAATGTATTATGAACAATAAATTATTTGGTTTTTAAAAAAATAAATCGATAGATAATTTCTCCATGTTACTGAATATGTCTAGGAATTGCTACAAATGAACTCTATGTGGACCAAAAATAGTTGAAAAAATGTCAAAGCATATCAAAAGCGATAGACATTTGTAGTTAGGAACAAAAAAAAAGGTTCATTGAATAGTACTGTTTTGGAGCTATGGTAAATGTGTGGTCTTTTTAAGGGACCGATTTGAGAGTTCTTTTACGCTTTCGTTTCCTCTGAGAATGCATAGATTTGAAGAATAATCTTAAAGGCGAGAAAAGAGCCATTTTTCTAAAATTACTTTATTGTTAAGAATAGTAATAATGTGGAGCAGACCTTGAATGTTGCGGTCTAAAATACTTCAACGGATAGTGCCATTCGACATAATCTAATTCTTACAACCCGCATCATTCTCTGCGTGGTAGGCGTTGTATGACTTGGTAACGTAGCACTTAAAGTGGAGCATGCATCACATAATAGCGCTCTTTAGCTATGCCCCCATATCATTCTCCTTGAATCAAATTATCCTCAAGCTCCCAACTAGCCTATTATATAATTATAAACTAGGTCGGTTGTCATTATAGATTATATATGATGAAAATTCATACACAAGCAAAGATACTTACCAATATATCACATGCTATTGACTCTTTTACTTCCAGGATGGATATCTTTCCATGTTCTCACTCCAATGGTGGCGCCCTTTCCCTTGTAGAAAATACTATTTTAGTGAAAATCGTGAGTTCTCACCTATAGCCCTTCCAAGTATGGAGCGAGCGGTCGGTTTTGATTGCGAATCCTGATTCTCTTGTAGAGACCCTTCAAGCATTTCATGGTACCACGTCCTCTTTTCTTCCCATTTTTACTGAGCCTATTCCATTGAAACAAAATGTTATAATAGTTATTAAACAACGTAATGCATATAGAGTTAGGACATAAATAAAACACAAAACTAATTCAAAATGAACACAAATTACTATTACCTTGATCTGGTCTCAAAAGCAGGAGCATGAGAATGTGCGAATCTAGGTGGTGTTAGGTTGCTCTCTTGACTAGAATTTATCGGTGGGCTAAAATCCTTATCTTTGAATCTGCGGACAATTTTGTCAAATGATGAGCTAGCATAATTGAAGTCCGCAAAAATGATGGTAATTTGTATGACAACTAGGGGGATATTGCGATGTAATCAAGTTTTCCTTCAACACGCAACCATTCGGTGTATGTCTTGATGGTGTCCTCCCTGTATATATCTTGAAACTCTAAAAGAATGATTATAAGAGAGTCATGAGTGCATTGCAAAATCCAACTTTATATATACATACTAGGGATTTATCATAACTCACCCATGGCTTGCTCCCTTGTATGCATATAATCTAGCCATCGTTTGTATGCATCAATTCAAAATCGGCATCTCTTCGTCTTCATCACTATCGGAGGAACCTCTAGTTTTTTTAATGGCAATACATGCATCTGGCTGCTGGATTCTTATACAAAACTATAGTAATTACCCTCTCATCCTGGTTATTATCTACCATGTCTAATGCATCAACATCGTCTTTGATTTCACATAGTGTTCTTGCCCTAGGATCATCAACACTTCTCTTCTTGAAGTACATGTAGTCCCTAGACCCATACCCAGTTTTGATTTCAATATTATTAAGTTATCAAGCGTGATTAGACTCTTCTCAACTCTAAATCCCTTAACTACATCTTGTCCCTCCTCACTCCCCAAGCAAATGACATATCTTTGTCCAAATTTCTCCGTTACATATACGGCGATAGACATTTTAATTAAAAAATCTGAGCACAAAAAGCATGTAATATAGGGTATACGTAGAACTAGCGATTTCATCAAAAAGAAAAAGCGTGGCACTAGCGGAGAATCATCCGACCTGGTAACATAATAGCGTGTACGTTTGCCGGTCTCTTCTGAGGCACGTGGGTCGAAAAGTTTACAGTGGATCTTGGTTGTAGAAATGCTGCATCTTCGGCGCGGACCTGCGTGATGCTATTTGGGGTGAAGGTGACCCAAAGCGTCTGCGGCGCCCTAGGCATCGCTCTTATCATGACCCGGCGATGATGCGGTGTGTGCGGCGTTATCGTCCCCGATTGGGTCCTCGCTTGCGCCTCGCTCGTGAGGGCATCTGTCGGCAATTGGTGGAAGGAGGATCTTTGGTGGTGGGCGGGCGGCTAGAACCCTAGCTAACGAAATTCTAGATTGGTTTTGCGAGAGGATTAGGGAGGGAATCTGAAGAGTGTCATTATAAGCCCGAGAAGCTAAAACATCGGCCTCATGGGGGCGCTCTTGCTAAAAAATTTCGGGAGGAGGTAAAAATGGGCGCCACTTTCAAATTTGGGAAGTTTTGATTTTTTTTTTTATTTGTTTTTTGGTGCCTAAGTTTGGGAAGGTCAAGCGCCCGATCTCTTTTCCATGAGTTTTTCGTGTGTCCCACACTTAGGGCCACAATTGTTTATTTTGTTTCGAACATGTATATAATTCAAATATTATTGTGATTATTTGTTGATTTACTCAAGAAAAAATATTAAAATACCAAAATCAAGGTAAAAAAATCTACAAATTTGCATGGACACCTCCTTTTAGTGTAGCATGTTGACAAAAAAATCTGAGTCAATTCTAAGAAAGTGTTGTTACACATCCTCACAATGGCCCACATCTCTCTCATGTTCTACTCTATAGGTGAGAGATGCTCATCTTTAGTTTGAGATGTGTAGTAGCACTTTCTCAAAATCATCTCAAACTTTTTTTGTGGTATCTATGGAGCCAACCTATGATGTTGTGTGCATTTGTGCAATTTTTAGACCAAGTGTACCTATTATTGTGATTATTTGTTGATTTAGTCAAGAAAAAATGTTTAAAATACCAAAATCAAGGTAAAAAATCTAAAATTTTTATGGACACCTCCTTTTGGTGTAGCATGTTAACAAAAAAAAATTATGAGGCGATTACGACAAAGTGTTGCTACATCCTCACAATGACCCACATCTCACACAAATGTTTGTATCACTTAGTGAAAGATACTCATGCTAGTTTGAGATGTATAGTACCACTTTCTCAAAATCATCTCAAACTTTTTTTTTGGGGTGTCTATGGAACCAAACTATGGTGTTGTATGAATTTGTTTAATTTTTTAGACCAAGTTTACCAATTATTGTAATTATTTGTTGATTTACTCAAGAAAAAATGTTAAAATACCAAAATCAAGGTAAAAAAATCTAAAAATTTGCATGAACACCTCATTTTGGTGTATCATGTTGACAAAAAAAAAGTGAGTTGATTCTAAGAAGTGTTGTTGCACATCCTCACAATGGCCCACATCTCTCTCACATGTTCTAGTCACTAGGTGACAAATGCTCATGCTAGTTTGAGATGTGTAGTACCACTTTCTCAAAATCATCTCAAACTTTTTTGGGGTGTCTATGGAACCAAACTGTTGTGTTGTGTGCAGGTTGTACAATTTTTAGGCCAAGTTTAACTTTATTGTGATTATTAGTTGATTTACTCGAAAAAAAATGTTAAAATACCAAAATCAAGATAAAAAAAAAATCTAAAATTTGCATGGTCACCTCCTTTTGGTGTAGCATGTTGACAAAAAAAAAAGTCAATTACATTTGTTGCACATCCTCACAATGGCCCACATCTCTCACACATGTTCTAGTTACTAGGTGAGAGATGCCCATGGTAGTGTGAGATGTGTAGTATCACTTTCTTGAAATCATCTCAAACTTTTTTGTTGTGTTTTGGGAGCAAAATATGCCATGCTCACACACAAAGTGTCGAGGCTATGTTAGTTAAAACAAAGATATCCAGACCAAGCCAAAAAAAAAGGATAGGTTCAAATCCTTTTGAGCTCTTTGCATGTATCTTACATAGACAACCATCTAGATGAACATTTCAAATGCCGGCAGGCGACTTGGATTTGGCACCGCGGGGTTTGATTTGAAAATTCAAACACAAATACATGAACAACACTAATAATTTAATAAGATAATAAGAATTATTAAAAGGCATCTCCATGACACGGATGAAACTTAATATCTTGTTCACATTCGGGGGCAACCATGTGCTACCAAATCGGGCTTAACGTCTTCTTGCCTCCTAGGGCACTAACAACTATATAGTAGAGACTAATATATGAATGGTGATGGTCTCGGTTTGCTTCTCCTCCTCGGGGCCATCCTTCTCAGTTACGGAACCACGGTCTCTACTTTTTGCTTCACCTCCTTCTTCAATCCCTCAATGATTTGAATGTTCGTACTAACGATTGCACTCCGCAAATAGATCTTTTGTAAATCCCTCCAAGCCTGCTCCTTTAGGGGCTCCACCATCTCCATAAGCTCTCCCTTGAGCTTCTTGACCTCATTATCGACATACTTGCGGCCCGGGGAGAAGCAAAGGCTGCAATATGATCGGAGGAACATAAATTATTAATTTGAACAAAAATTTGTTTTAATATAAAATTTACATTACCACGTTCATCATATCACAGAATAGTTCTTTCATACGAGATCTTCATTTGCATAGTAATAGTTAACATCAATGGGCCAAGACCATCAAAAAAAATCCACATCAATGAGTCAATGTCTAATAGTCAAAAAAATGGAGCATCAAGCTTGAGCTCGGACATTCAAAACTTGACTCACGGGATTAATTTCTAAAACCTAAAGTGCCAATACTATCAGTTAAACATAATGTGTCAATGGCGGCTAGTCAATCTGAATGGGTCAAGTGCCAACAAAAGCGATTACAATCAATGGCGAAATGCATAGCACACAAACTTCTTTTATATATGGATGCTACATTTTCAATCTACATTGCAAAATCGAAAAACAAAAGATTTTTTAGATTTTAAGGACTCAATCATCACGGAGATCAATCATGCGGACATTTGGCAAAACAAAAGATTTTTACATTAAATCTACCTATGATCTTATGATTGCCAATGACAATGGCACATATCATAAAAGGATATGGAAGAAGCGGGATCCCTCAAAAATCAAAATATTCTTATGGTTGATGATTAATGCGTAGAAAAACCCCACAATGCGTCATGAGGGGAATTCGAAGGAAAGGCGTGGCACTTCATCTTTATGGATGCTACATTTTCAATCTAGATTGCATAATCGAAAAAGAAAACCCCAAATGAACTGAGAAAACCCCACTCTAATGGATATGTATCTAAAGTGAGCTATGAGAGGAATGCGACTGTGGCGGCGGATGATGAGGAGGCGGCGGCCTTCCCAGTTGAGCAAAGGCACCCTCGAGGTGGAGGCGCCGCCCGGGCGTAGGCGGGGGGCCGACACCTTTCGAAGCCAAGACGCGTCGGGGAACGCCCGTGGCCGTCACGTGTCGCGAGCCCTTGCGATGAGGCCCTCTTCACACGTCGTGAGCTAGGCTAGAGCGACCAAGGGGTTGTAGTCAGGATAACCACCCACGCCCAGCGGGGTCATTTGGTCCATCTTGGCGATCCCCGGTCGTAGCCTGGCTGGCTTCTAGCCCGACCCGGGCGGTCGGGGTTCTTTGCCTCCGACTTAGGCATCTTGCCGGCGCCGGCGGTTGGCGGAAGGGGCCGAGGTGGTGTTACAGCGGTGGTGGCGGCGGCGGCGGGCGCGGCGGCAGTTGGATGGAAATAAAATCGCGGGGTTTGGGGATGGGGTGGGATTAGTGATGACCCGAGGGATTCTATATGTATGGAAGAAGATGGGAGCGGCCTCAAAAATATGTTTAAAGACACTAGATCTCGGAACACATCAAAAACTTCTCACTAGCACGTGGTACCACTCCCTCAGTTTTCTTCCTTAGCTCACCGGGTTCAAAACCTTTGTTTGAGGCAAATTTTTTGATTTACTATTTTTTTTTTCTTTTGCTAATTCTATTTTATTTATCTTTTTTTTTTTGGACTTTTTATTGTGATCATGGCGGTGATATTATTCTAATGACTTCATGGTGGAACTACACATGTCTCACTAACATTGAGAACATGTTAAAGACCAAAATCAAGGTAAAAAAATCTAAAATATATTACTTAAGCTCACGGGATCACAACCAGGCGCAGACACTGCAGTACCAAAATATCCGCATGTGGCATCCCTATGTGTTCCGGATGCAGCAGGACCAAACTTTGCTAATTGTTCTCAATTACATTTATAACTCCTATATACATATATCTATAGATAGGTTGGGCATCAAGCGTGTTCTTTGGCCCCCTAGTTCAACTTCTTCTTCACTTCCTCCGGCTCCTCCTTCAAATCGAGATGAGCTTGTCCTTCTTGAAACAAATTTCAGCTAACTTTTCAGCGAATTCATTTGCCATCTTCGGTTCCTCCTGCGCGGCTCTTTGAGCAAGGCTGGCATGCTACTTATTTGGACCTCATGAGATTCCACCATATTCCTAACCATCTCTGCATCCTGATTGGTCAACACCTTACGCACAAGTTTAATATCCTTAGCGCATTAGGGGCATTAGGCCGGCGCGTTAAGCCCTCTAGATGAATGATTCTTTTGTTGACCTTCAAATGCGGCTCCATGATCTGTTCTCCGCATTGATAGTTACATTTAAAAAACATACATTCTGAAATACATGAAGGCAATAGAATCATTTGAAAGGTAAAATCAGTCTCTAAATAGTGAAATGTTCATAAAGTTGAACAATAATTATTTGTAAGCATAACGAGAAAGTGTAACGAGAAAGCATTCTTTCAAAATTCTTTCAATACATGTATCCATATCAACATAAACAACAACAACAACAACAACAACAACATAGCCTTTAGTCCCAAGCTAGTTGGGGTAGGCTAGAGATGAAACCCATATGAAACAGTATAAAAGAACGTAGAAAGGCCGAAGACAATAAGATAAAGATAGGGTAGATAGAAAGGAAATGTATCCATATCAACATCTTAAAAGAAAATAATATGCCCATGTAAATAACCTTTGTCACGCTATGCTAACACGTGACACTTTGTCCATGCACCAAAATGATGCAGCGATATATGCTTCTAGTAAAGAATAAAATAGAAAATACATGCTCTGCGTCATTACTCTTTGCTATATCCATGATTCATAACATTTGCATTTGCATCTTCTCAAAACAATAAACAATCGGAACTGAGGAACTAAACATATATGATCAATCAAAGATGAGACATACAAGAGATACAATATGTGTCTTGCTAATAAGCATTCGGACTTGACTCTAGAATCAATACTCCACATGCAATTACAACCTCATTTCCATTAGCCATATAACCTCTAAATAGATGTATCGGCCTCTAAAATAGATCTACCTACCTAATTTTACCACCTCTAAATCCCACCGGTGAATGTATGAATAGGGCTAAGCATATACTATCAAAAAAATCTTGCAAAAGTATGAGCAGTCATTGTATGAACAAGTTGTGGGGCGGTGGATTCTCATGTGGGTCAGAAGCGAGGTCTTGGGAGCGGCGGGATCGGCGGCGTGGGGGGAGCCTAGGAGAGCCTTCAACTTCTTCCCACGGCGGCCCGGCATGGTCGCTGCCCCCTATCTTGGGCGGACACGCAACCCGTCGTCGCGCGTGGACCGGGCTTGGTCCTTCACCATCTTCTCGGAGCCCGCGAGGTCGGTTCTTGGCCCGGGGTTGGCTTGGGCTGCTTGTGGCGGAATGTGAAGAGGATTAGGGTGGCGGCGGAGGAATGTGAAGAGTGATTTTGAGGGGAACTTGCGCAGGCCGGGTTTTATCAAAATAAAAATAAAAAAAAAAGCCAACTTTACCTATTTTGGTGATTATTATTTATTTGTTAATTTACTCAAGAAAAATGTTAAAATACCAAAATAAAGCTAAAAATCTAAAACTTTGCATTGACACCTCCTTTTAGTGTAGCATGTTGAAAAAAAATAAAGTCGATTACGAGAAAGTGTTGTTGCATATCCTTATAATGGCCTACATCTCTCACACATGTGTTCTAGTAACTAGGTGAGAGATGCTCATGATAGTGTGAGATGTGTACTACCACTTTCTCAAAATCATCTCAAACTTTTTTGGGGTGTCTATAGAGCCAACCTATGATGTTGTGTGCATTTGTGAAATTTTTAGACCAAGTTTGCCAATTATTGTGATTATTTGTTGATTTAGTCAAGAAAAAATGATAAAATACCAAAATAAAGCTAAAAAATCTAAAACTTTGCATTGACACCTCCTTTTGGTGTAGCATGTTGAAAAAAAAATTGAGTCCATTCTAAGAAAGTGTTGTTACATATCCTTACAATGGCTTACATCTCTCACACATTTCTAGTCACTAGGTGAGAGATGCTCATGATAGTGTGAGATGTGTAGTACCACTTTCTCGAAATCATCTTAAATTTTTTTGGGGTGTCTATAGAGCCAACCTATGATGTTGTGTGCATTTGTGCAATTTTTAGACCAAGTTTGCCCTATTATTGTGATTATTTGTTGATTTAGTCAAGAAAAAAAATGATAAAATACCAAAATAAAGCTAAAAAATCTAAAACTTTGCATTGACACCTCCTTTTGGTGTAGCATGTTGAAAAAAAATGAGTCCATTCTAAGAAAGTGTTGTTACATATCCTCACAATGGCCTACATCTCTCACACATGTTCTAGTCACTAGGTGAGAGATGCTCATGATAGTCTTGCGAGATGTGTAGTACCACTTTCTCGAAATAATCTCAAACTCTTTTGTTGTGTTTTGGGAGACAAAATATGCCATGATCACACACAAAAAGTTAAAAAAAAAAAAATAAAATAGAAAGCAAAAGAAAGAAAAAAGAACATAAATGTTGATTATACCAAAACAATTAAGATCCTTAGGGGTTTGAACTTGGCACCTACGACTCAACCTTAGAGAGTGTTACCATTGTGCTATTTAGATGTTTGTATTAGATTAGTACTTATATTTTTGTTTTAGGTGGTAATATGGACACTTTCAAATTAGGGGAAGTTTTAATTTTTTTTTTTTGGGTGGCGACATCTGAATAGTCTCTTGAGCTACCAAAGATCGATCGGATCGCGGATTTTGCAAGAAATTCGATTAGATAAGCAATACATCACTTTGGAAACAAACCAAAAACATCAAGGCTGCTATGAGACAAAGGCAGATTAGATAAGCATTCGGAACAAAAGCCATATCTAAGTTATGACACAAGACATAATTCTCATTACATAAGCATTATGGCTCCATTACGATTAGAATACTATTTTATTTACCTTTTTTTTTTTGGGACATTTTGTTGTGTGATGCGTGGCGGTGATATTATTCTAATGACTTCATGGTGGAACTACACATTGCAAACATTCAGTTAAAAGACCAAAATCAAGGTAAAAATTCTAAAATATATTACTTAAGCTCCACGGGATCACAACCAGGCGGACAGTACAAAAATATCTACGGCATTACGGATGCCACCAAACCAAACTTTAGTGCTAATTGTTCTCAATTACATTTATAACTCCTAAATACATATATCTATAGATAGGTTGGGCATCAAGCGTGTTTGGCGAGTGTTCAGCGAGTGTCCGGCTTCTTCTTCACTTCCTCCGGCTCTGCTTCAAACACGAGAAGATGATCTTGTCCTTCTCCTTGAAAAAAATTTTCAGGCGAGATGGCTTTGATGGCATACTTTTTTTGCCATTCATTTGTCTTCTTCGTTCCTCCTGCGACTCTTTACGATCAAGCTTTGTTTTACTCCATCCCAGGCACTCAAAGAGATTCCACCCTCTAACCATCATTGCATCACGATGCCGACAAAAATTCTACAAAAATTTAATATCCTTATTACGGTGGCGCGGCGCGCCTCCACATGCATGATTACGTGGTTGTGCTTCAAATGCGACTCCATCATCACATTCTCCGCGATGATGGTTCTCTTACTTGCGAATACATTCACTGAAATAGTGAAATGTTGAGAAAAGTTGAACAATAATTTTTTTGTAAGCATAACGAAAAAGTGTAACGAGAAAGCATTCTTTCAAAACATGCGAGGTTTAAGTTCCTAATTGGATCACACACTGTCCATCTGATTCTCGATTATCTCTCAAGAACTCAAATTCACGAGGCTCACTTAACACTACATAAATGAAAGTAAACATTCTTGGACATTAAGTCCTACTCGGCACTACCAAGCGGATGATACTCCGAAAATTCTTGAGATATGTTTTTATTTCCCGATACATTGCTATTTAGCGAAAACAAGAATATCCACGGTTTTTAGAGGTAAGGAATGGAACCCTTTGTGACTTTTAGGAGATGGCTATATGGGAGTTTAAAGGAAAATTGGGATAACATTAAAAGTGGACATGCATGTTTTACATTTCAATGATTCTCCCGATTACGTGTTTTTGGAATTTGTATAAAAGTCTAAATTCTGATCAAATCATTTATGAGGCCTTGACCATTTCTAATTCTGGTTTCATATCATAAAAACATCTGGACAAGTAAAATTACCTATTAAAAATTTTCCTATGGCAAATGACTTATGATCTTTGTGCTCACTAAGGAGAACTTGATTAAAAAGAAATTGGTGCAGTGACCCAAAAATCTTCTAATGTTATCCCAACATTTTCTATATTTCCGTTTTATAAATGGAAATGGAGTAATCCATGTGGAAAAAAAATCAAAGCATGAAAGCATATCGAACTCTAAATAGATGTATTAGCCTCTAAAATAGATCTACCTACCTAATTTTGCCACCTCTAAATCCCACGTGGATGTATGAATAGGGCTAAAAGCATAAACTATACAAAAAAATCTTACAAAAGTATGAGCAGTCATTGTATGAACAAGGAGTTGGGGCGTGATTCTCCGTGGGTCACCGACGAGGTCTTGTACTTCTTCAACGTGGGTCGCCCCCTATGCCAATGGTGCGTGTTCGCCAGGGCGCATTTGGAGCTGCCGCCCTCGGCGCCCGTGACACTAGTAGAGAAGCTCACATCGGCGACAAAATGCTTTCGTCACGGAAGATGCCAAATTCGTCATTGAAAACCTTTGGTGACGAGGAATTAGTGACGCAATTTGAAATCGTCATAGAGCGAGGCGTCACATTTGATGCACCATGATGAATCATGAAATTTGTCATAGAAGTGTTTTTCCCATGACAAACAAACATTCATCATGGACGACTTATCTTCTATGGCGAAAATAAACGCGTCAGCGATTTTTGTCATGGAAGTGATCCACGTGCCCAGATAAGGTCCCACCGGCCCAGCTTACATCTAGCACTCGGGCTCAATTACGTCTAGCAACTCTCTAATAAACAACATTGTCCTCAAACACCAACACAAATTTTTTTTTACACATGGTATCCGGGAAGAACTTCCCTTGGGTCACCCATCCCCAAATTTCTATAAGCCAAAGCACGCTTAACTTTGAGTTCTTTGGATTGGGGCTTCTTGGAAAGAAGTTGGAACTTGTTGTAATGAGTATTCTATCAATCTTATTAAGCCCAAAACCGGATATCACATGCTCTCCCCTAGGAACCTCGGGTGGGACCACGGTGGGGCTTTTTACATGGGGAATTTTGTTCTATGGGACCGGGTCGACGTGCGGAACGTCAGATAGGGCCATTAAGGTAGTGGGGCCCACCTATGGTCTCCACTTGGTTTACCTATTTTGGCCCCCGATTGGAAGGCAAGTTGTCGTTGATATTGGCCCACCGATTCTATCCACGAAAACCAAGTTAAAATACCCATAAAATGAATGCCAAAGTGTAGTGGGAAAATCTAAATGATGGTTTGTCATGGTCACCTCCTTTTTATGGTGTATCTAGTGGACGTGGACAAAAAAATTGTGGTGGGGTCCGATTGGCGTGGAACACCACATAGGAGCGGGACCAAAGACAATCCCCACTATAGTGGGGTCCACATCTCTCACACACTTTCTAGTCACTAAGTAGGGACCATGCTGGGGGTCCACATCACCACGTGTGAGATGTGACCATGGTACCAACATGTGGGACCAGGGTCGGACCCCCACAAATGTGGGACCCATATTGGTGCGAGAAGCATGGAAACTATTTTTGTGACGGAGTATCTTTGTTTTGGGAATTCAATTGGTTCCCCACTATGGTGTTGATTATGCATTTGTGGTTTATTTTTTTGTGGCCAAGTTAATTTTTCGTCATTATTATTTTAGCGGCTTGATTATTTCTTGGCCAATTTAAAATTCATCGCGAAAAATGTTCCATGATGAAATACCAAAATGTCACAAGGAAAAAAGAAGATCATAAAACTTTTTGCAAGGGCTTCGGGCCCTTCCTCTTCTTGGGCCGAGGTCGGGTTACCATGACAAAAAAAAAGGGGATTTGGGGAGCCATTCGTCGGTTTACCTATTTTGGTGATTATTTGTTGATTTAGTCAAGAAAAATGTTAAAATACAAAACCAAGGTGTAAAAAATCTAAAATTTTGCATGGTCACCATTTTGTGTAGAACATTTGACCCATTCATGTTTAAGCTGCCCACAATGGCCCACATCTTCTAGTTCTAGTCACTGGTGAGAGATGCTCAAGCTAGTGTGAGATGTGTAGTAACACTTTCTGAAGGCATCTCAAACTTTTTGGGGTCTCTAGGGGAGCCAAATTATGGTGTTGTGTGCATTTGTGCAATTTTTAAGAACAAGTTTACCTATTATTGTGATTATTTCTTGATTTAGTCAAGAAAAATGTTAAAATACCCAAATGTAGGTTAAAAATCTAAAATTTTGCAAGGACACCTCCTTTTGGTGAACCATGTTGACAAAAATTTGAGTCCATTCTGAGAAAGTGTTCTTTGCACATCCTCACAATGGCCCACATCTCTCACACATGTTCTAGTCACTAAGTGAGAGATGCTCAAGCTAGTGTGAGATGTATAGTAACACTTTCTGCGAATCATCTCAAACTTTTTGGGGTGTCTATGTAGCCAACCTATGATGTTGTGCATTTTGTGCAATTTTTAGACCAAGTTCACCTATTATTGTGATTATTTGTTGATTTTGTTTAAAAAAATGTCAAAAATACCCAAATGTAGTTTAAAAATATCTAAAAAATTGCAAAGGACACCCCTTTTGGTGTACCATGTAATTTGATCTAATTCAAAGAAAGTGGTGATGGACACATGTTGACAAAAACAAATATAAATTACAATGCCATGGTCACACACAAAAAGTGGCAAAAAATAGGGAAAGGAAAAAAAACATAAATGTTAGAAAACCAAAAAGCGTCACGAATCCGGGACTCATTTCATTTCTCCTTTCCAGGGCTCAGAGCTCACTCCACCGCCGCCGCTACAACCGCCACCACGCCTTCCTCACGCCGAGAGGGCGCGCCGGCCGGCTCATGGAGATGAAGAATCACTCTTGATCCACGCGCTTAGCAACCCGGAAGCGTGACAAGAAGACCGGGAGGTGGGTCCGTGGCAGCGGATGGCGGCGGCGGAGGTGGCTCCACCGGGTTGCCGCCCGGCACTGGGCGCCTCCTCCTCCGGGTGGTCGCTTCCATTGGGCCGGCATCGGGGCGCCTTGGCGGCGTGGCGGCATCCACATTCCGGATGTCCCAGGGGGTTTGAGATGGGGGCTGCGGCTGCCATGGCTCCCCCCACCGCTACGCAGCGCCGCAATGGTGCTTCGTTACGGGAGGGCCATCAAATCGACCTCGTCGCCGCCGCCGACCTCGGCACAACCCCAGGTGAGGCTAGGGGTTTATTGGGTGGGGTTTTTGAGTTTCTTGTAGGGTTCTTTGGTGCTAGGCACCTTGCTTGTGTTTGATCATGCATGAACTCACGATCACGTAGAACCAAAATCAAGTTCTTAGTGATCGGTATAGTACAAATTTAATTGAATGAATTTCTTTGAATGTAATTTAGTGATCAGTATAGCGGTGTATTTTTTGTTTCGGTTGGAAACTTGTCACATTTTGTTTGTGGTTGTTCACATTTTAATTAAACAAACACGCCAATGTAACAACCAATAGTCGACAACTAACCAAGCCCGACCGGCCAATTGTTACATCCCAAATTACAAACATGAAACAAAAAAAGATACATATGACATAGATCAAATCTACTCGGACTCCTTAGTCTCCTTGGCGGCCTCAGCAAAGCGGCGAAAAGCGCGGCTTGATCCTCGCCTTCCGGTTGAGCGCTCCACGTGGGCGATGTTTAAACTTTCACGCGCGAATCCGCGGCTTCAAGGAGTTGTGCTTGCGTCCGGTGTCACTGAATAATTTCAGCAAGATAATCATAAGAAAAACAAATCGGTCATGCAAGTAAAAAAAATACCATATATCCATGAAAAAATCTCTAGCTCATTCCTATGTGTCATTCACATCTGGAAATTACAATTATCCATGTACACACAATTTCTCAAAATCATACAAAATTGTACAAATAAATAAAGCATGTGTAAGCTGAAGAAGATTGAAACATAGTGTTAAGTAGCAAAGTCATGGGTAACATCTTGTTCTTGTGGGACTCGGCAAGACAGGGCTTGATCGGTCTTAGTCAAGATGATGCACAATGTACTTGTGGTCCGCGACGCTCCTCTCGCGGCGCCTCCTTCATCTTCAATCGGATCCGGTAGACATCATCGTCATTTGGATCCGAAGACCTTCATGACAAATGAGAGAAATTCATGTGCCAAGGTTCTGATTAAAGTAGGGCGAGTAGTTTTTTTCCCCAACGGGTTAACCCCATTTCCATTATCGGAAGGCGAAATAGAGAGGACATTTGTAGATCATCTAGCATCCGGCATAACGACCATCCGTAAGGAGGTAGGTCGCATTAAACGCGGTCGAACATACTCATCTCCCGGTGCTTCTTGACATCACGCCGCGCCATACGCCTCCCTACGCCCAGCTTGCCTTTGTCTTCCATGGATGCGATTGCTTGGTGAGATCAAGAATGATCGATCAAAAGAAAATGCGGCCAGAGTGGCGTAAGTGCAGGGGGTTCCTTGGTCGATATATAGAGGAAGAAGATGGAAAACTGCTTTCGGGAAGTGGGGTACATTCGAGTACCTCGCCCACAATCAAAAACCCCCTACTAAGCGTCGGGGTTATTGGCGCGTGTTCCCATGCCTCTCACTCTTTTACAACCACTTACCAAAGTATTCGTTCGCAACAATTTTATATTAAATTAAAAAAAATTCTTTGAAGGACCAAAAGCGTTTTCCTCGCATACAAAAACCGTTCACAGCGGATGGTGGATACCATATATTCATCTATATACGATACTAGCCTTCAGCGACCATAAAAAGTAAGATCAATGTTTCGCAACCGCGCCGGGATTGGAGTATCAATTAAATCCGGTGGACCAATGTCCGCGAGTCGCGATGATTAGAAAACAAATTGCGGACATGCATTTATTTTTTCCATATGTTGTTTGGATGCAAGTGACAGCGAAGTTAGCAACTTATATTTGAACATTTAGTATGTGTCTATTTCAAGTATATGATCAAAAAGAACTTATATTTGAACATTACGCCACTATTTTTACAAGTTTGCACTCTTAGTAATTTTGGGTATGTGTTTAACCTTTATATATTTGCGAGTTTGCATTCAGCACTTATGCCAAAAGCGAGGTGCGGAAGCTAAAGGAAGAATTGTCGGTGAAGGTGGTACGAAATGCGACGAGGTGTCCCAAAAGAATGAAGAGATGTCCGGACAGTGACCAAGCTAGAATTGTCCAGGCGTCACCACTAGAGAATCAATGTCCACCTCACGCAAGGTACCTGGACAACAAGAATGACAAGATCATTGCGAAGTTGAAGGCGGAGTTGAAGGCGGAGTTGAAGCCGAGATTGAGGAGGCGAAGAGGAGTATCTCCCTAGAACTTGGTGGACCGGGTGTCCAAGGTTGTGGACTCTATCTATAATTATCTCCCCTTCGATTGTGCTTATAAGTTATAAATATGGTTGTGCGTGGTGGAAGGAGAACAATTAAGTCTCATCTCGTTATATATATATGAAGTTAGCTTTTTGCAATTATGAATGCATTTGCATGTCATTTTTTTTAATATCTAGTGGCACATAGCCTTCCTTGGCATAATTACACGTTTTTCTCTAATCATCTCAAACCTTTTTGGGGTATTCATGGAGCCAAACTATGATGTTATGTGCATTCATCCAACAAGCTACGGCAAAGGAGTTGTCCCACCAAATTTTTAGATTTTGTTACTTCATTAATGTATTTTTAAAAGGAAGCAAAAAAGAAATGTTGGAATAAGAAAAACAAATGGCACCTAGGATTAGAACCTAGCACCTCATCTTAAAAACCAATGGAGTCTTACCATTATGCTAACCATGCATTTTCTATTGTTAGCGTGAGAACGATTTTTATTTAACGAGTTATATCGCCGCCGCGACCTATAAATCCCTCCGGAACCCACCTCGTTTACTCGGCCGCATCCGCATCTCATCCCCCCTTCACTCATCGGCTTCCACCTACCTCAGCGGGGTTTTCAAATTATCCTCCGCCCCATTGCAGCCATGGACTAAGGCCGGGGTTGAAGAATCGCCCGGTCGACGCCCAGCGAAGCAACCGGAGTGCGCGACTCGCGATGGCAAGTTCTCCCGACCGGTGAAGAGCGGATGAGGTCCCGCAAGGGGACAACGCAATGAGCGTCGTGGGGTCGCCCTCGACCTCGGCGAGGGCTTTCGAATCAGAGGACGCCGGGAAGGTCGACAATCGTGCAGGTCGGGGTCGCTGCACCAGCGGAAGGTTATCAGCCGGGCATCGCAAACTAGTTCGTCGCGGTGGGGCGCGGTTAGAAGTTAATCCCGCCAAGGACAAATTCGGATGGGAGCGCCGCCTGCCGCGGGAGGCCCAATAAGCGTCCACCACACTCTCCAACTTCGACTGTTGGAGGACCACGCAATCGACGAGTGAGATTGGGGTTTCTTGGGTGGTTTTTTTTCCCTTTTTACTACAATTCAACTCATGATATAACCATCTCTAAAAGTAATTTGCAAACCATTTCTAACTTCGAAGATCAGACATTTTTTGATCACTAAGCTAAACAAAATAGGAAAAATAGCACACGTATAGGCTTATTGTATAACCATGAGTCCAACCAAATCCTAAGGTCGACTTTTCTACTAATGATATCTCTCTACCATGTAAAGTAAATTTCTTTGATCTTTAGTAAATCAGAAGCCCACATTGGTGAATCATTGAGTCTATGTTTGACTTCATGCATGTTCTTATTTTTCATATACTTATGTTTAATGATTGTCCGCCATAACCCCTCCTCATGTAAAATTTCATGTAAACATGCAATGCGATACAAATTACAATATGTCTATTCTTCATGAATGCAAATTGTGGTACTATGGATCAAGTTTCTCGCCACAATCTCTAATCTTATTGTCAAAACCTTAGTAATTAATTTGTACAAGTGTTTGTGGCTTCTATTGTCAAAACTGAATTTACCACTTGCTTCTATTTCATACGATCCACTTCTATTTTGCTTCATATATGCTTGTGGCACAACCGCTTTGTGGCATCATGTTTCGATAACTCAAGTTGTGTGTTGTCTATGTTAAGTCCTCGCTTTCTCAATTGACTTCCCGTAAGGTCGTACTTTTCTACTAATGATATCCTTCAACCATGTAAGTAAATTTCTT
>JADLZK010003315.1:0-14692 GCA_015847255.1 Hyparrhenia diplandra | reverse complement strand
CGCGGAAGGTTGTCCAGGTTCTCCATGGCTTCGAGAAGCGGTGGCGGTGAGCTATGCTTTGCGGAAACTTTGGTAGCGGCGTGGACGGGTGAATAGCGGCAATAGCTCACCGGTGGCGTATTGCCCGGGCGGGTGCGTTCCCCACGTGCAGCCGCGTGTTTTAGGGAGGCGGCGGAGGCTTGCGGCGACGGTCGGCCGGTGAAGTAATGCGAGCTTATTTATCGAGACGCGCGCGCGCGTCGAAAAATTCATCTAGCGTACGAGCTTATTTTGTGACGAGCGCACGCAAAATATTTTCAAGAACGCACGCGCTAGGCGTTTTCAGTAGCGAGAGAAGAGTGTTACGCCTAGAGCGCCAATGAATCTGCGCCTTTTTGATAAAGCGCGTCTACGTAACCTTTTGCGGTCGGATGCGTGTGTAGAGTGTATCCTCGCGGATGAGCTTCGGCGAGGCGGACGTCTGCCATGGCGTCCACGGATTACGTGCCATCTTTTTGATCGTCGTCTTATTCAAATTTTTACATAAATATAATTTATTTTGTTATTTTTATCAATATTGATACTTGAATATTGATTAATTTATTATGATTTACATAAATATTTTAAATAAGGCCGGATGGTCAAACATATGAAATTCAAAAGTCAAAAAAGACAAACTCCATGGGGCCGGAGGGAGTATATCACAAATTCACAATTAATCACAACTAATAAAAAAGTCTCGGTTTCTCACCATCACTTGTACATACGGGGATGGAACATCAAGCATCAAATGCGCACCAAAAGCTATGGAATTAAGTTTGTTGATCGGGGTCTCCATCGACACTAGAAGTTGCCCTAAAAGTTTGATGGTAGAACATCACCAACCACGGCAAGATTAAGTTGAGTGAAGAACCTCGACACTTTCGTCGCGGATCTGCACTCCTCATTGCGAGAACAAGCAACACACATCACACCCCAGGAGCCCTCACCCGAGGCGGCACTCTGACGCTTGCCGTCTGGTACATTTTACGCGGATGCAGATCATGGCGAGGCTCCATTTGAGCTATAGGACGACGGCACTCTTACGGTATATGCGCCAAGTAGCCCACCATACCCATCCATGCCTCTCTCGGCGGGGCGAAATCGATTGATGTTCTTCCACGTCCCGGCCCGTTGCGGCGATGCGCCGATCTCTCCGCAGCGACATGCCGGGCATACTTTCGTCATCATGGCACATTTGTTAATACCATGAAACACAAACAGAACATGCCTGGCGGTTTCATGCCACGGCAGCGGCGGCGCGCTAGCATCTCAGCGGCGGCGTGGCGGTGAAGCGGCCGCCGACAAAGGCGGCATTCATGCGGCTATGAAAGCTGCTGCATCCGGGGTTGCTGGCGGCGGCGAGCTTAGTGACAAGACTCTCGCGATCCTCGGCGACACCCGCTGCGCGGCGAGTACGAAACATCTGGTCTAGTCGGATGCTCCGTCCCACGGGGTCGCGCCGCGCGCGCTTTCATCTGCGAGCAGGGTGGCCCCCAGATTGGCGAGGTCCCCCATGGGATCTGCGGCGTCCTTGGCGACTCGAATCGCCAATACTGTGCAAGCATGTCCGCGGAAGGTTTTTCCATGGCGCGAGGCGGCCGTGGGGAGGCTTTTGGTGGAAGCTTACGGCGGCGTGCTCTAGCTATGTTTTTCCCACGTGCGGCGGAGGGGCAAAAATGAACAGCGATTGGTGGCATGCAGTGTGTAGCCCGGTGCGTGGGATTTTTATGAGCGGGCGGGCGGTGCACTCGGCCGGCGGTATCCGGCTAACGACGTGACTAGTCAAGGCTCGTCTATAATATTTCTTCTGTTAAAATCACTAGGTGGTCCAAAATTGATGTTTGGAGTTGTAATTTTTGAAATTTAAAAAATGTTATCGATGAAATGTTATCGATGATACATGACAATAGCATGATTTGACAAAAAAATTTAGAAACAAAAACCATCATTTTGGAGTTACTATGAGGGAGAAAAGACTAGTTACAACTTTTGACCCGCAGTTAAAAAGAAAAATTAGGGTTCTTGAGCCTGAAGGTCTCACCATCGCAAGCGTGAATATATAACGAATTACCACATATATACATCAACCATCACGTACCAAAAGTAAGATAGATTCATGCAACTCACTTTGCCCATCGTGCAACACGGAAGAACTTACTACACTCGGTAGCGGATCCTACACTCCTCGGTCGAGAATAGGGGTTTTGCGCTAGTGCCCCCATTCGGCACGGGTGCCATGAAGTCTCCCCATGTGCACTACGATGCCCGTCTGGCGAGGCACCACGGTTGTGCTAGAGGGAAGACAGAGATATTGCCCTCTACGCATATGGCGCCACCAACAAGTCATTCTGTAACACTTCCCTTTTTTGTTGCGGAGTTCTACGCATTTCGCGGCCCTCCCGGGTGCGACCATCGTCGCCGCGATTGTCGGCGCTCAGCTCACGCAACACCGCCGACGCGATGTCATCATCGGCGCGCATTCCGCCTCTAGAGCAAGAGAATGCACATACCGAGCGAGTGCATGCCCCGAGTTGGCGGCTTGTTCCGACAAGCGGTGGCGGCGGTGGCGGTGTGGACCTTCCACGAGCTGGCAGACATGCCTGCTCTAAAGCAGCCTCGGTTCTGCCGACCTCGGCCGACTGGCGATGAGACTCGCGCGGTACTCGCGCGAAGTAGTACAACGGCTTTCGATGCCGGCGTGGCCGTCGACCGCCGCCGTCGTCGCGGACACCGGTCTGGTGGGATGCTCCGGTCCGGTATGGCGCCCGGTACCGGCTTTGTGTCAGTACAGGTGGCGTGGGTGTAGAGGGCCTGCATAGGATCTGTCGCGACCATGGCGGCCTTGAGCGCAACGTCCTCAAGCAACTCCTGCGGAAGGTTACGCGGCATGGCTCGGGAGCTCAGCGGCGGGTTTTCCTCGGGCTCACGCTGCGGGTGCAGGGAATGGAAGATGAGCGTGTTCTCGCTTTCGATAATGCGAGATGGAGGGGCGAAAGAAATCTTTGGCTGGCTGGTGCTGATTTAATTTGTTGTGACTTGTGAGAGAAAAAGCAGCATTGGCCGACGAACGACCGAGTGAGTTGGGATTGTGCGGATACACCCGATGGGCCGGTGGCGTCGGGCGGCGTCTTCGGTGACAAACGAGGGCGGGTGAAGTCTGACCGAGGACACTTCCATTTGCAATGAGTTTCAAAATTGAACTTTATATTTTTTCCATGGGGCGTCTTTGATCCCATATCCCTGGTTCCACACATGACACACTCGCGTATCCTTTGCGTATACCGTAAGCGGGGTTTGGTTTTTTTTGGTCTCGGGTTTCTTGGTATGGGAGGAATTTTTTTGACGAGAATAGAGAGAGGGTTTGATTTTGGTTGGTGTGTATGGGGGAATGGGGGGTGAGGCCAGGTGGTAGTGCACTTGTGTGGGCCCATTTTGGGTGGCATGTGTATATGGCTTGGGTGGGGTAGGCGGGGCCGGTGCCAAGTGAAGGAGAAAGGGTCGGTTAACTCGTGAGTGGTTCGTGGAGCGGTATGTGGTGGTGAGTTGGAGTAGATTCGAAAACGGAAGAAAAATAGAAATATATATATACCGGGTGCACTTTCTATACACCAACACCCATATTCAAAAAATCACATTCAGTTTGAGTATGTTTAGATACTCATTAAGATACTCTAGATCTTTACTACCACCACGAAAAAATTTTGAAGGAACCTATATTTTTAATATATTACATAAAATGCCACTACTCTTGTATATAAAAAAAGTATATCCATATACTCAGCGATATGAATACATGCTTAACATATATACCACCATGGATGGTCTAGTATGATCATATACTTCATCCACATGCACTTAGTTCGGTCATGTACGACAGATTGAGGGGATATGACGCGTGAAGGACGAGTTCAAGAGATTAAATCATCTACCAAGGATTTCCTCAAATAAATTATTATATATGTTTTACTACATTACTAGAAGTTGTCACCCGTCAACATATCTAAATATTTCTATTAGATATTGGTTCAGCTTGGAGTTTAAACATAAGATTAAATAATCTTTATGCAAATGAGTATATACTCTATTTCATACATTTAAGTTCTTCGTTACTAACTTTTGTTTCTAACCTTGCACAAGCAAAGTAGTGCAGCTCAATATAGCTAATTGTGATCGATTTTCTAGCGATTACAATTCTTTTTTTTTTTGAATTAAGCGGTACATAATTCAATCCTTTAACAATACCCTTTCTACCCGGCAATGTGTGCGGAATTCATAGTATTTAGATAAAATTATAAGTGGGCCCCATTGATGGTAGTTATATAGAGTAGAGATAAATGAGGCATGAGTCTGCGGAAAGAAAGTGTTTTGTAAAGGAAGGAATCTTGATGACTATAGGCCATATAGGGATCGAGGCAAATAGAGATAATGTCGGTCGGAGTCTTGGAAGAAAATGTGTAAAGGGAGAATCTTGATGATCAAGATGTATAGAGGAAATAAATAGAGAAACATTACGGACGGGCGAGGTGCACTCGCTAACTCCATCGCACAATATATTTTTTTGTACAATATTCGAAGATATGGATAATGGGTTACACGATGGGGTTAAAAAAAAAAAACAAGGAAAGCTACTCATTTCTCAGGTAGCAAAGTGGCAATGATGTCGACAAAGCTAGGAAAAAAAAAATAGGGCGGGCTGATCAATCTCAAATACATCTTAGCCCTCTAATCTATGTAATTCTGAATAAAATTTAGGTGGGGCTTATTTGGTAGGGCTACGTGTAATTTTGATCGATTGGGGCTATAGAGCCCAACCTACTCATTTCTCGGGTAGCAAGGAGGTAGTGGGAGTAGTCGATGGTGTGGAGTGATTGCCTTGTTACGTGGAGGAGAATAGATTCATGTTGCGCGTGTGTATAGCAAATATAGGTTTCAAAATTAAACTTTTTTCCATGACCTTGCATGCGTATCCTTTGCATATCCCACACACCCCCTCTCGCCAAGGGGCGCCGTCTATACGCGTTAAAGCCTTGAGTTCCATCGACCGATGCACGTCTCGTCGGCGAGCCAGGTGGGCGAGGCGAGGGGCGAAGGGCGGACGTGGTATATATAAGACTCGCTTATCTTATTTTAGCTTATTCTCTCTCCGCAAAATACTATTCAATCGACCATCGGCCAAAATCGGTATTTATTTTTCGAGCCTGAGTTTGTAACATACGCCTCAGGTCCTACAAATAAAAGTCCGTTTTGACTTTTACAATCCCTGTTTGACCATTCGTCTTATTTACAATCCCTGTTTGACCATTCATTCACGTTTTTGACCGCAGTTAAAATTCTTGAGCCACGAAAACTTCTCCGACATGGGCAGCACACCGGCGTGCGTGGATGTCACGGAGATGAGGTCTCTAGAGGCGGGTGGACAACCACCGTACCCGAGGAACCTAGAGCGTTGCTATCTATGCTGTCGAATGAGCGAGGGTGAGAGTCCAGCCCGGTCGGCTAGCTTTCGTCATGGCGAGGTGCTTCGCCGGCGGACCATGGCTGTAATGACGCCCGGCGGTGAGAATCGCAAAATAAATTTAACACATGGATTACAGCGAATTAAAACATCTCGGGGTTCATCAGCGCTGCTCGGAGGATCGATCGAACATCAACAATGCATGCATCATCACGCGGCGTATGCATGCACTGAAGGAACCGCTTCGCTCGGACCGCATCATCATCCTCTAGATCGAGCCTATTTGCTCTGCGGTAGGGATAACCTATCACACTCATGCGCGAATCCTACACTCCTGTTCTGCGGTACACGCCCTATGACTCGCGGCATTGTGGATAAAATCACGTTAGCACTATACTCATTGTTAAAGGCAATGCGCGCGATGTGTAGTAAAATGCTGTGTGCCTCATCTTCCCCATATGCTGCGCGATGCCCGTCATGGCGAGGCGCCCGGTTGGGCGGAAGGAGGAAAACCCGAAGCTGCTTACCTTCAATGGCGTCCGTCACCCGCGCCATTGCATTGTTGAAGTCGGGCGGTTCAAGCTCCCCCCAACATTTTGCCACCTCCGGTATCTTCTTCCTCAATCTCCGCCAACACCTCGGGCATGAGGTAGGTCATCGGCCGGCGGTGGCGTTCCCTGTAATAAATGATAAAGCGTGCACATAGCGGCAGGTGCATGCCCTGAGTCAGCGGCTTGTTTCAGCTTTGTCGAGAGGCGGCGCGATTGTCGCTGACCTTCCACCGAACATGGCGGACATGCCTGCTCGAAGCATGCCTCGGGTTGCCCGACCTCGGCGGCTTCGGTGATGAGACTCCGCAGCGATACTTTTCGGCCTTGCCCCAGTACGACCAGCGACCGGGCCCCGACGTAAGCGCCCGTCGGCGTCGACCCGCCGCCCCGCCCGTCGTTCGCGGCACCGGTCTAGTGGGATGCTCCGGTCCGGCAAAGCGCCGCGGACGCTTCGTGTCAGTGCAGGTGGCCCGCGCCATTGTAGAGGTCCTCCATAAGATCCTCGCGGCCATGGCGGCGTGAAGCGCAATGTCCTCAAGCAACTCCCGCGGAAGGTTCTCCATGGCAAAGAGGCGGCGGTGCGGTCGCGGTGGGGGCTTTTTGCTTGGAGCTTTGGCCTTGCGGCGTGAGCGAAACGGGCCCTCGGTGGTGGCGGCAATATCTGAGTGCGTTCGCAATATATAATGCGGGTGCGTTCTGAGGGCTGGTCGGCCGGTGAGCACTCGGCGGTCGAACGGCGGCCCTGCGGCATGCATGGCCAGCGAGGAACGCATCAAAGCAAGTAAATGGATGGGCGGCTCTTTTTCCCAATGTCTGGGTTGTATGTCTCGACACATTTATGTTTATCCATGACAAGATGATCTCAAATCAAAAGCTTGTAAACTACAAAGTTTCATGGATATTTTTGGAACTACAGTCTTTATATTGGTAGTTTGTCGGAGGTCATTCAAAAATTTAAATTTCCAAATTTCATTTGTTTTATTTTATTTTTAAAAAAATTGAGACCTAGTTTTCCATTACAAGATAAAGCCAAATCAAAAGGTTTTAAACTAGAAAGTTTCATAACTTAGTAAGATCTACAATTAATTCTCAATTTGGTTGTTTCCCCATCTGACATCCATGCTAGTGATTGTTCATGAATCTTAATTATACACCACAACGCAAACATGAATATACCACTACGTTCATTCATCATCTCGGGTGCAATTAGAGCACTCACAATCTGAGACTCTACCATGGTTTCTATCCTCATTTATTACCCCTCTATTTATTGCTTTTTTGCTGATGTAGCGCTATATTTATTGAAGAGAGAGAAAAAAACACAAGAAACCAAGTCTAACTAAGAAACCCGAGTCTTCCGTAAACCAAGACAATTTGTGAGAGTGACAAGTGGGCCATATGACATCATGATAGAAAATTGCATTGTGGGGAGATGGTTTCTTGACTGTGTGTCCAAGACTTTAGAAACCATGATATAGTTTCTAGCATTGTGAGTGCCCTTAATAATAAAACATCCATACATGACACATGATTTAGAGTAACACAACGCCACCTCACCACCCCACTATCACCCCCACTAGCATGCCACCTCACTAGCCCACTAACCCTTCCTTGTGCCCATCATCAACATGTCCCATGTCTATGGGCATAAAAGGGTTATAACTCTCAAAAAAAAATAAATCAAATTCTGATTGCACCATTAAATTTATTTTAATAAAACCTTTAAAATAAGATCTCACATGGATATATTTTGATAAAATTATAAGTAGGACGTTGGTATAGAAAAAAAAGAAAAGTAAAAAGAAAATTAAAAAGGAGAAAAAAGAAAGAAAAAAGAATAGGAGGGTGATAGTAATATTGTAACTGTTTGTTAAAGTAAAAAAATGGTTTATTTTGGGACGGAGGGGGTAGGCTTTTTTTTTTTTTTAGGAGCGGGCCGCGGCCGGTGAGGGCTTTGGCGACATGACCGATGCTAGTACTACTACGCGTAATGAATGCCAATGCCTTTTTTTTGATGCGTCTCTAACATTTTACACCTTCGCGTGCATACCCTGCGTATTAGAGTAAGCAGGCCAGTCTCGCTTTAGCGCGCTTTGTGTCCGCCGGCGCGGTGTCATCATTATCGCGATGCCGTCTCCATCGGTATACCATCGAGGGCGGAAGCCTCCACTCGGCCTAGTACTCCTACTTCTATCTGAACCCGGCTACATGCGTTTACCCCGAATACTTCCCTTGATTTTGGCTTGTCGGTATCGAGATACGTACTATATCGATATCTGGATATACGGTGCGTACTCCTACCGCTGCAGAAGATGCCCGCTGAGCAAGATTATTATGGTACTTGAAATTTATGAGAAAGCGGAAATTTGTAAAGCTTCTATTAGAGCTTGAGCACAAGAACAATATGTGAGATAGACAAGCGGGTCCTATATTAATTAGAAAGGGCTAACTACTGTATGGGTGGGGAGCTGGGAGAAGGGATATACGGCCGAAACTGCTGGCTGTATTACTTGCTCTCAAGCGGCGGCGACCTCGCGGCCTCGTCGCGTGGGCGACTCATACGCTAGGCATGCCACACAGGACGAGCGGCGTTGAATTCTGCCGCGGCCCGGCAAAAGCGCCGTCGCTTCGTTGATCCTCATACATTTGTCTATTCCTCGATTCTCCCGTGCATGCTTGGTGAAGAGGCCATAGTGCCAATGTAGCCCGTCGGGACTATTTCTATTTTTTAAAATTTGTTTCATTTTTCAATAGAAAATAAAGGAAAACGCCCTCAAATGCTTCATAGGAGTAGCTAGAGATGCCTATTTTTATTTGCTCCCACTAGAGCAAATTGTCCCTAATTATCTTGGTGTGCAACATCTTTGTATATATGCTTTCAAATTAATGAGATAATTTGGATAGATTTCATTAAAAATGTCACTCAATTCGGTAGCAAACATCCACACATATTTGAAAAAATAAATATATAGCACATGGATTATGTAGTTAGTACTATATATCACAACTAATAACACACATGTCTCAAATCAGGAGAGTGTGGCAAGATTCTTAGGCAAAACAAGTGTGGCAAATTACTAAAGGCTTTAGAACAGCCTTTTCAGACCTTTGCTAGAGGGATGGCTCGGCGATAATCGGCGGCGTGCTTTCGTCATATCACGGCAAACAACGACTACGGATCGATTAATGAAGTTCACCGGGTTGTGGTGTTGGGCCGAAAAGTCGGGTAGCGGGAGGGTCTTCCTCAGCCTGCGTCGCCATCGCCCATACGCTCATGCCCGCACCGATGAAGAGGATCGTGGCGGCGAGATCATCGATCGCGATCGTTTACACACGTCCGGCCCGGTCGGGCAGCTGTCGCACCTTGGCATTCTGCTTGTCCCACGATCACGCGGTCGCCGTTAGCCATCATCGGGCATTTTCGGCGGTCTAAGCTGTGATTGAAGATCAAATTCTACGAGGGGAAAGCAAAGTGTTGAATCGAGAGATGGATCGAGGGGTTTTTGAAGACAAACCGCCGATCTCTTGTATGACAATTCCGTAGTATTTGCTCCTCCCATTCCGGCTCCTTCTCGGACATCTTTTTGAGAGTACACGGGTACTCATTTACGAACCCACCTGCGTCTCCGGCGCGGATGCTCTTGGCGTAGGAGCGTGAATACTCAACTCCGATCTGATGAAGAGGATGAAGAATCGGAGGAGGCCCGTTTGCACACCCGAAATGCCAGGGATGACCGGTGGCTGTTTCCTCACATCGGGAAGTCGTGCCCTGCCTCTACCTCTGGCCGAGGAATCTCTAAACAAAAGCAAAGGTTGCGTTAAGAACAGATTACAAGAAAAAAACAAGAAGCAAATCAAGTAATGAAACTCACCCCAACTTCGGCGATGAGGGACCGCGGCTTCCTCTGTCTCTTCCTCGGCTCGCTTGCCAAGGTTGCGTATTGGACCCGCCATCGGTGAAGCTGATATTTTTTTGGATGAAGAGAGGGGCAGAAGGCGAAGATGAAGAATACGATCTTTGGATTGAGGTAAAGGAGAGGGCGGGTGCGCAACCGTCTTATTTGCGTAGGCGAGCGAGGGTCGTGGAAGCCATGAATGAGATAAGGTGGTGCGTATCCAGCTTAGATTGGAATGCCCGAGCGGCGCGTTGAAGTTTCTGGAACAACCGTTCAAGTGGGCTTGATTTCTTCTTGAAATGCCTGGTCCATTAAAGGTTTAGTTCGGGTTTTTATTCGGAAAAAAATTCAATGTTGATTAGGACTATGGTCAATTTTTGGACAAAAGGTACTTTTACCCAAAAATTGAGGAGGCATGTGTTAACACTGAAATTTGGTAGGCTGGATGATAAAACTGGCGGTGCAAGATGCTAAGGAATGGAACTAATATACCAAATAATAGGAACAATATACCAAATATGTACAATATTATACCAAGTATATGTACAATATTATCACCATTATATTTTGCCACCCGAGCCTCACCGTGCCTCCCCTTTCTTAATGTGTTGGGCGTGACCCGTGGTAGCGGTCGCCCCAAGCACGCACTTTTGCCCGTGCCATGGCCAGGGGTTTTGTCCGTAGTTTCATCAACTATATATGAGACATGTGTAAATCTTGTGAACAATGTTATTGTGGCGTCGTCGGATGAAGAAATGACCAAAAAGATGTATACATCTTAATATATAAGAAGTTATACAAAACTTTCATGTTCATGCATGATTTCTCATCTTTGAAATCATTAGGTGCTCCAAAAATGTTGCTTAAAGTTGTAATTTTTAAAATTCAAATCTGTAATGTTATTGATAAAATTTTACAATAATTAATTATACGTGTAAGAATACAATAACTTGGATAGAGAATGATTTTACAACATTTTAGAAAAGAAAAAAACATCAATTTTAAATTACTATGAGAGAACAAACAAAATTCATACGATCTTATACAACTTTTTTGAATAAGATGGATGGTCAAACACGATGTCTAAAAAGTCAAAAAACGTCATTCTTTTTTTGGGGCCGGAGGGTAGTTTCAAAAAAATATTTGCCTTATGTGCATGTTGATTGTCCCTTGATTTGGTAACCAGCGGTAAAATTACCACTTAAATGCGGGGAATCTTCCGGAAGCGATGGGAAGGGGCAAAATTTTTTCCACTTTTCATTTCCATTTATTTTTTACCATTATCATTTCATTTTTTGATTTACCACTTCCGTTTAGTTTAGGAAACAATGTCCGGAAAAACTTCGAAAATGACTACGGAGCAAAATCGGAAACTACCATTTTCATTTTTTTAGAGAAATATGTATTCATACGCACTTTTTGAGAATACTATCATTTTGTTTTTTTTTCCTCCCGCAGTGAATCATTTCTTTCACCTGCCTCCTCGAGTTTTTTCATCTTGGCGGGAAGGTCCCACCAGCGCCCTTCTCAGGTCGCATGAGAGTGGCGATCTTTACCTTGTACTTGCCAAAATTTTTACCGGAAAATTTAGCGCGCCCGGCGTGCGCCAAAAGCATAAAACCTATCGCTACCTCACCGGTGATTCATTTCACTCCTCATCCACGTCCTCACGAGGCGTTCTAGAATTATCACGGCCGCGCTGGCGCCGTTGACAACCACCACCGCCGCATCAACCACCGCCCTTGCCATTCGGGTTTCAAGCCGGCGGTGCATCGCCGTGACCAGATCAACCGGCTCAGATCCATGCGGCCTTGAGCGTCTGGCGGGATAATCACGCTCTTGACTCTGTGCAGGCCGTCCTCCCCCACCGTCACCTTTCGGTCCACGTGCAGGGGCACCATCTCTACCGGGGAGACGCCCAGTCCGCCCGTGACCACCTTCTACTGGCTTCATCCTCCCACCCGCGGCGGGAGCACACCTACGTCATCTCAACAGTATTTGGCCTCCTCCCTCGATCTCCTAGCCTACATTTTGTTGGATCTTTGAACTACACTTTGTTTATTCCTCTATTTCTGAACTACATTTTTTTTGTTCTTGCCTCTTTGGTTTTGTTTAGTCCTCATAGACTGCCTATTACATAATTTATTTAACGTAATTATCCTAAGATGGATATACCAAGTTGTACATCTTTGGAACGACACCGACTACTACAATTTGTTTATCTAGTATTTTTGTTGTAGGCGCAACTCTTTTGTGCATATTTTTCTTGATAGATGATTATGGGTGCTCAAGAAACATGGCCCCGACTATCTATAAAACTATACTTGTCTTAAAAATTGCCTATTACATGAATGGTTCTTGAACTCTGAGGCACATGTAGATCTTGAACTTGACTTTTTGTTTTGCTACTATAATGTAGTTATCGTGTTTTTTATTAAAAGTCATAGGGAAACTACAAATCTTCTTTACTTAATTTTCTTTATACATGAATATCGTGCTAAAGGGAACAATGGTACTCACGGAGAGTACTTAAACTATCTTGTCTTACGAATGTCCTTGTTAAAACCGCGATTTACTAAAAGAATACTGATTTGATTATATTCCTCTATTCCTGAACTAATTTTTTTTTTGTTTTACTTTCGATTGGTTTTGTATAGTCCTCATAGACTGCCTATTACAAAAATTGAGCGTATATAATATTAGGCCTGCTAATTTTTGGTGACTGAAATTTTTCAAATTTGTTGAGGCGATGAAGCTACTTGATGATTTCCATCCAACGTGACATCAACGCATCATCGAGGTGGATAGATATAGAGAACGCGATTTGGTACGAATTTTTCGATTAGCCTATACATGAGGAAAGGTGATAATTTTGTCCTCCCAGATGGATACATGGAGTTGTAGATCTTGAACAATACACACATTTTGCTACTATAATGTTATTATCACGGTGTGTTTTGCTACTATAATGTTATTATCACGTGTATTTTGTTATAGGAGGCGCAACCTCTTGCTACTTGTTCTCTTCATAGATGAATATCGTCCTCAAAAATCGGCCTTTCTGTGTAAGTACAACTATCTTACAAAAATGATCTATTAAACCAAGCTGTTGCTAAACTACGGTTGTTTATATTCCTCTATTCCTAAACTACATTTTTTGTTGCCACTTTGGTTTTGTTTAGTCCTCATAAATTTGCCTATTCTGAAATTGGGCTGGCGTTTATCCTCAGTTGGATATGTCGAGGTTGTAGATCTGGAACGACGAGTGCTGCTATAATATTGTTATACATTGTGTTTTACGTCTGAGGAGGCTGCAAATCTTTTGCTCCTTATTTTCTTTATACATGAACCTCGTGCTCAAAAGAACAATGGTACGCTTTCTGGCGGGGTTCTTCATCTTGCCTTCACGGGGAATAATATCCTTATTAAAACCAGCTGTTACTAAAAGTCACGGTTTGTTTATATTATATATTCACGAACTTCATTTTGTTGTTCTCTGCCTCGATTGGTTTTGTGTAGTCCTCATAGAGTGCCACAATACGGAGAATTAAGGCGTATAATGTAGGCCTGCTATTTTTGGGGTAGTGAAATTTTCAAATCTGTTCGAGGCTGACGGAAGCAGCCGATTGATTTCCACCCAGCCGGCTGACATCCGCGCATCATCGAGGCGGGGAAGAGATAGGAGCACCGCGGTGTCGCTGTAAGTGAGGAAAAGGTGATAATTTTGTCCTCGGATGGATATATGGTGTTGTGAATCTTTGAGGCGATTACGCGACTTCTACTATAATGTTATGATTATTTTATCAATAAAGATCGAATATTGTGTTTGCATAAATATTTCTGTCATAAAGATGAGTTCAAAAGTCAAAACGACTCTCTATAATGTTGATATTCTGGCATAGGAAACCGCTTTATTGTCGTAGCGCCAATAGGCGACTCATGCTATATTATTGCACTTTTGTATTGGCTATAGCTATAAGCATTAAGCTCAAATAGTCATAGCGTGCTATTATGGTGCTTATGATGCAAATTGATCAGCCTAGCCTAATTGTTAGTGATTGAGTGATTTCAATGGCATGATTGTTTGCTTATGTACTTGACTTGATGCCTTAATGGTTGTTTTGCCTTCATAGTTGTTTGTTTTTTGAGGGATAGAACTTTATTATATAGTTTATCATTATCACTTATCAAATTATAGTTGTATACTTGTCACGATTTTCTGTTATTTGAAACAAATAGCGCACTACGGTAATGAAATGCATCGCGGCGTTACGTTGCAAAATAGTGCGCTATACACGACCATAGCGGCACGCTATAGCGGCATATAGCATCGAGCAAACGTTTGCCTCTAAATTTCATAGCCGCGATCTAAAACATGGGTCATAGGAAAGCTGCGACCTCTTGTTTCATATTTTTCTTTATAGATGAATATACATGCTCAAGAACAGCGATTGCTTTACTGTAGAGTACTACTACTACTACTTTGTCTTACAAAAAAATGTGCCTATTAAATGAGCCCTGTTACTAAACTTCACGAGTTTGTTTTATATTCCTCTATTCTGAACTACATGTTTTTGTTTACTGCCTACCGGTGGTTTTGTGTAGTCCTCATAGGCGCTATTATAAAATTGAACTTTATAATATTAGGCCTGCTAATTTTTCGAGGCGTGAAATTTTTCAAATCTGTTCGGGCGATGAAGCTACTTCGGTGATTTCCATCCAGCGGCCGACCATCAACGCATCATCGGGTGGATAGATAGAGAGCACGT
>JADLZK010003314.1:0-92263 GCA_015847255.1 Hyparrhenia diplandra | reverse complement strand
AAAGTTAAAAATTGGATGCTGTTTAGTTACTGAGAGGTAGAGAACAACATCTTTATCCCCAAGATGAACCAAGACATGATACAGGTAAACCAACTAGTAGTACAATTAGTGGTTTCTGTTTCTTTTAAAAAATTAAGTTAACAGTCTTAACAGATCAATGTGCTGCTTTGAAAGACGAGAAAGTTCATGTGACTGAAATACCAAAGCTGAGAACCCAGAGAGGTTTCCTGGGCGCTCTTTCAAAAATGCTGGTCATATTATCGATCCGTATGGTGCGGCGTGTGCATATACCAAAAAATCAGGTCAAGAGCACTGTGTGCTGATTGTTTCAAAGGAACTGTCAAACTATATTGGCCTTTCAAAAAAAAAATGTCAAATTAATGGACATAGCTAGAAGTGAGAGGATCGTGTTTAATTGTATGCATGATGCCACCAAGTCGAAGAGGCCCCATTGAAATATCTTGTGTGTAACTGTGTGCACCAAGTTAAAGAGGCTCGATTAAAGCCTAGCATGAGCAATAAGGGCCACTTTCAGGCTAGCCAAGGAGACTGCCCATGAACCAACTCAAAGGTTCACATTCTGATCCTTTGAAGAAATTAAAGGACATAGGCAAGTCATCCTTGGCTATCAGAGGCAGGCCCTTATTACCATGTAAGGCTTCTCCTCTGCTTGTTACCTGGTTTGTTAGCTTGTATGTGCTTGTCTGCAGTGCTCCTTCCATTACACATCTATTTATACACACATACTACCTTGTAGAGAGAACCGTGATCTTTTTTGGCTGTTCGAGGACATCTTATTCTCTAATTGATAGCAAGTATATTCTAAGCTTTCTCAGATATGGGAAACTTTTGATGGCCTTGCTCGAGGCAGGAGTAGATGTCAAAGATAGTGACAGCAATAGGAAATGACAATTCCTCTTGGATCTTGTAGAAACGAGGGGCATTTTTGTCCTTCGAAGGGGATTGCAGATGCTAAAAGATGACTAAAGCTACTGTTATCGACATCTCTTTTACAAAATGACGGAAAGTCCAGTTGCTCTTGGATCATTGGCTGCACTAATAGTTATCATGCACTGGATGCTGGCAGCTGTTTGACAAATTTGGTTCTGATCTTCAACTAAGTATTTCCTTATTTAGGTGAAAACGAATTATGTAAGTAGGATAAAACTTTCCTTGCGCAGAGTTCTACATTTATTTTCTCCTCGATCCAAACTAAAAATGTAGTAATTGTAGTCTTGTAGATATTGTTCTCCATAAAGCATGCAGGAACCAAACAGACTATAGACAGAGAGCAACATCAGGAGTAGTAGATTAAAGAGGTTCATTCACAGAACACTATGATCTGATCAAGTTTTTTATGTGCACAGGATTCTAGCCACACACTTTGTTTCAAATGGATCTGCAACAGTACAGAGGGCACAAGCATGAGGGTGCTTCGATGGTTTTGAAGTTGAGTTCTTTTTTTGTTGTTAAGGATGGCACGAAAACATAAATAAGTTACTAAAGTTGACTGGACAATTTGTATAGGCAAAAAGGAGATCAGCTGATGACTGAACAACCTGGTATAAACTAATTGCCCGAGGCCCGAGGAGCTTTTGGTAATTGTTCCTTACAAATTCTGCATTCTTATAAAAAAGAAATTTCATTACATTAAGAAAAATAAAAAAGAAATTTCAATTGTTGAACTACATATGTACAGTCAAATTAATTGAAAATTTTTATCACCGCATACATATAGACCAGAAATATATATATATATATAACATTATGTGATATACATGCTTTGTGCTTCTATGGATTCTGTTATTCAGACATGCTTTGAAACTCAAATTCAATAATCAAACCTCAATGTTATCTGAATTATTGTTAGAGATTGATAGGCCAACTCTCCTTACAGAGCTATAGTATGTGACGAGCTTGCCCTGTTGCATCTCTCTAATTTAGTTAGAGCCATAACACAATGAGGGTGGGTAACTAGGTATGCCTACGAAGGGGTGTGATTGACTGCACACGGTACCCAGTTTCTCATACCAGGGTAAAAGACTGGCAGTACAAATCGCTCACTGATTTTATAGCTGATGCAGGTATAGCTACTGATGGGTTATGGGGTCACTTTTTGGTTCAGAGTCATATTCATTTATTTAGTGGCCCGGCATGTGGTTTCTAGCATATCTTGCTTAGGTATAGCTTGTTTTGGTAGAGCTTTAGCTATGAATTTAACAGAAGTGATCTGATCTGCCTTGGAACTTTCTTTGGTGAATCAGTTGGATTTTCATTTGAAAGGGGAGCTAAATCTTATTTATACAGGGTGTATTTATCTTCTGCTTATTTTTGTATTATATAAATGTTTTAAAGGGAAAAAATACGAAGCCGATGAAATACATTAATACTACTGAATATACAAAATACACCTAAGCTAACTCTATTGACAGGACATATACATGTAGTGTCACGACATTGTTTTCAGTATCATTCACGAAGATAGACAGGTGTCTCAGCACATGGACACGGCCGCACCCCCTTCAATCCTCCCCCTCTATCGATCCATTGGCCTCCCCTTTCTTGTTTGTCATTCCCTGGGCTGGGTGGCCGGAAATGTATCAGCGCCGCCTTCAATTGTATTCGCTTTGTGGCTGTCCGGCCAGGAGAGGCGGCAGCGGGAGCTCCTGCAGTGGGCTTTGCAGAATGTGCTGCGCCTTTGATGGCTGCGGCAGCGGTGTGCCGCTTCGTATTCAGCCAGTACTAGTGTATTTCTGTGAGTTCATTTCTGTCTTCTTTGTGTTATTGTGTACGAAGTCGACAGGCGCAGTGGTGATACATGTCAATGTTCTCTGCTTCAATGGCTGCAGTTTTCTTTTGTTTTTATAAGTCTTGGTGCTCAAGTTCATCATCATTTCCAGGTCGTTCATTGAGCTAATCATCATCACCAAGATGAAACCAGACACGAGTACTCCACCACACAGGTACTCCAACTCCTGTTTCATGTCCTTCCATTCAGCATTGCAAGAATTCATAGTGCTGCCAGTCTGCCACCAGCGCATCCGGATACATCCGAAATCTGAAAGAAAAAAGAAAAGAAAATTGAAGTGACTCATCAGTAGCAAATCCAAAAGGATTATGTAAGCTACCCTATTTTACTTCAGTCTACCAAATAAGAATTATTCCGTTGTTATTACTATGCACATTTTTGCCATTTTGTGAAGAATAAGGCCAGAGGATTTATGCTGATTGTTCTACAAAAGCAAATGCCATGACATGATATAAGTGGAGCGTACATGCTAAACACACACAACCAATAGGAGGTAATGATGATGATGTGCCGATCAGAGCTACAATTTGGGATATCAGAGTAATTGCATGCATTAGTAGTCAAAGAGACTCAATTAAGCCTGGCATGGGCAATATGGACCACTCAGACTAGCCAAAGAGACTGCCTATGAACCATCTATTCAAAGGCTCACATTTCAGATCCTTTTGGCACAAAGGACACAGGCAAGTCATCCTTGGCTATCAGAGGCAGGCCCTTATCGCCATGTAAGGCTTTTGCCTCTTCTTACCAACTAGCTCCATTGCTTCTTGCTTGGCTTGCAGCACTTCTTCCATTCAACACTATTTATAATACCTCGTGGAGAGAACCAGATCAAATCCATGCTCTGACAGAATATATTATTCTTCTATTTGGGTAGCAGAATATATTCTAACTCTCCCAATATATGCCAAAAACTTGTGAGACTTCGCTGGTAGATGTCAAATATAGTGAGCACATCCTTACCTGATCGACATCACGACATGCATGCAACTTTATTAATTTACATATACAGAAGGTTTTTCTTGGTTCCTATAAATTTAGATCATTTTGACTATCAGAAAGAGGTTTTGTGATGCTGAACATTACTAGAGCCATCCTGATTGAGATCCTCTTTTGCAAGAATACGAAAGGTTCAATTGCCCTTTGAATTTTGATCATTGGCTATGCTAGTACTACTAGATATATACTGTATATCATGCATAGTTGACAAATTGAGATGCCGATGAATCTGAGGATGAGGAATTGAGGATATCTTGCTGGATACTAATAATGCAAACATTTTGGTCATGATCTTCCACTTGGTATTTCCTTTTGTGGAGAAGTTTAGCATCCATATTTTTTTTTCGTTTATTATCTCCTCTCCACACAAATATAGCAATGTGTCCACTAGTTGAAAAATTTTCATGATGCGTGCCTGAGAAACCAAGAAGGGTGGGCCTAGATCCATTGCAAAATTAGCATGGGGCTATGCTTAGAAATTCCATTCCCCAGACCCCACCTTGTCCGGGAGCTTTCAGCACTGGTTATACACCACACCGTGGAAACTAACAGAGACAATTGATAGACACAAAGTGGGGTATAGCCTACAGAGTTCTATTCACAGAAGATTTCGATCTGTTTCAGTTTTTCTTATGTCCACAGGGCCAAAGCATATACTTTTTATAATGGATCGGTAACTTTTTTAAAAAGAGAATATATTAATATCCCAGCTTCTCAGTGGACAAACAATGCACTTGAGGGAACAAATCCTCTCTTACTTTAGTAAAAAAACCACCACCTAAAATCATCTTATGGACCACGGTTTAAATTGCCCTTGTTTGTAAGTTCAAATCACGTACTGAATTGTTATTGAGCTCCACTGCTAATTTTGGTTATGATTGAGATTGTGTAGCATCTCTTCTCAAATCAAATGCCTTATGCCCAATAGTGGGTCTTACTGAAACATGGTGAGGTATGATTCAGCACACATTGTAGTCAGTAAACCAGTGGTCTTATTTTACTGGTGAGTGGCCAGGAGGGGACACGATGTTTTGAGCTTTTATTCATATAGCCGGTGCAATATTTTTTATCTGTTGCATGGTTTAGATGGTTTCAAAGAAATTTGAGAGGAAACCGAGAAAGTGCTGATAACCTTTCAGTTAGTTCCTGAAACCAGCTTGTTACTTTGTACAGGTCATTAGATCGAATAATTTTATGAAACCAGTATTATTCACCCGGGTGAAAATTCATTTGTCTTTACAATCACTAGGAGAGCATGAGCATCACATGAGGACATGGGAGACTCCAGACCAGGATAAAAATAAAATCATCCATTAAGTTATCCATGGAGCTTCAGAAATCAGTGCAAGGTTTATATTAGCAAGTCCAACTAGTTGCACAACAAAGCTGTATGGAAGTCGACTATAAAATACATACAAAGTTACAGGTTTTCTGATGATGCAATCAAATAAAAATAAGTGAGATGCAAATACAACATTGTAACACGAGCAACTGAACAAATTACTGAGAAGCAAGTTGGCTTAGCTGTGATGATATGATCCTGCTAACTAAATGCTGGTGCACAAGTGTCAAAATCGATTCAGTCACTTTTCAGTTGTAAATCGCTTTTGAGTGACTGTCCAGAATCAACACACAGGAGAAATTCATCAGTAGCAAGATAGTTTGTTGATGTCTAATTTACTGCAAAAATACCATAATAAATAAGGTACGGTCCCTCTCCATCCTCTATCCCTCATCACACTTATTAAGCTCTTAACATTCTCAACATCTAGCTAAATTAATTAAAGAAGCTTAAAAATTAAGGCACTTTAGCTTGGCTTGTCAATTGCCATGCTTACATGGCGCTGCATGCCTAGTTAGATGGCCTCATATACCTTTCTGCAAGAGGGTATGCCTAATCGGGGGAATACCTTCCTGCGAATGATTGGCTCCCCCTTTCCGGCGCCGTTTGTGGTTGCAAAGCTACCAGGGAATATTTCCTGCTTATCATCCTGTATAGTATTTGACAGCTAGCAACGACTACGACTTATATGTACACAGACAGGTATTTTGACCTTGGCCACGTAACAGAAAAATGTAGCTAGCTAGGTATCATTCGATTAATAAAGAAGAAGACGCCTCAAGAAAATTGTTCTCTTCACATTACAGTGAGTCAAATGTTCTTGCAGGCGTCATCGAAGTTCCTGTTCATCGGGGCAGGCTGCAGTCGAAAGACTTTTTTCTTGCGTGCTTCTACTAGCGTTGTAAGCCAGATATAGTTAAGATTAGTAGGATCAAAACTGTGTAGCGCATGAGTTGGCACAGTTTTTGCTATTAGGTCTAAGGGATTGTTTTTTTCCTAGAGTTGGGTTACGTCCTCTCTTTGTAAGAATATTTAGGTGAATTCTCCGCGCGTTGCTGTGGTATGCAAAAAGTAAATTTAATCTAGTTAAAAGGAATTTAAAAATATTTTTAATAATAAACTAAAGAAAAGACATCATCTTAATCTTGATCTTCAATTTCAAAGAAAACATAGGTCACTAACTTGTGGAGGATAAATTTTTGGAACTTAAATGTATGCAAATACAAAATATCAGTTTGCGGTAAGAATAGATTTGAAAAAGTACTAAATCGCTAATGATCCAACATACCTTCGGTGTTTGTCTTCTAGTAATATATGTAACTTCAAAAAAGATCTAGACATATTGCCGTGGGAATTTAAGGTTAGTTTTTTAGTGATCATTTGATGATGGAAAGAAAGATATAAACATGTGAGTTGATCATTTGATGATGGAAAGAAAAGATATAAACATGTGAGTTATTTAATGAGAATTTCCAACACAAAACCTTAAAGATCTCAAGATCAAGAAAGCAATACCCAGGTGGATTCCCCGTATGTTGTCCGCGGGAATTTAAGGTTAGTTTTTAGTGTTCATTTGATGATAGAATGAAAGATATAAACATGTGAGTCGATCATTTGATGATGGAATGAAAGATATAAACATGTGAATTATTTAATGAGAATTTCCAACACAAAAACCTTAAGGTCTCAAGGATCAAGAAAGCAATACCTGGTGGATTCCCCTGCATGTTGCCAATTTAAAAGTTTTTAGGTGATCATTTGATGATAGAATAAGATTAAATTTATATCATTTGATGATGGAAAGAAAGATATAAACATGTGATTATTTAATGAGAATTTCCACACAAAAACCTTAAGTCTCAAGGATCAAGAAAAATACCCCATGATAAAAATTGTTGATGGTTTTGGAATAAGATTATTTATATAAAGGGATAAAATAATTATAAGTTAACGTTAGTGGATGGCGTGGCATGATGCTTTAGTGGATGATGTGTCTTGCTTGCATGTAGATTAAAATTGCAAATGCTAGTTGACCATAAATGCGATCGTTAGTGGAATGATGAGGTGGATAGCTTGCATGTTGAGAGAATTAGCTAGTGGGACCAAGAGTGGAATGATGAGATGGATAGCTTCTGCATGTTGAGAGAATTAGCTAGTGGGGTTTGTTTATATAGGTGTAGTAGATTACTTAATGTTTAATAAAGTTCTATTTTCACAAAAAAAACGTTGTTGGCGTCTCGCAGATGTCAAGGTCTTTCATGAAGGCTTCGCTGGGAGCACCTCCGCAGCCCATCTACCGTTGCTCTCACCATTGTCGCTTCCTCCTTGTGCTTCAAGGCCTGCCACGCTTTGGTCTACCCAGCTTGTTTGGTGTTGCTGCCTTCTTTTCGCTCTTCGCAGCCGCTGCTTTGATATTGTCACCGTAGTTGACGCGATGCTTTGTCGTCGTCACCTGCTTGCGGGATACTTTGCCACGTCGTTGGGTGCCCCACTTCTAGCGTTGACTCGGGTCGGGTGAAGGAAACCCCTCGCAGATGCTTCACTTTTGGCGGATGCTTTCCCGCCGTATCTCATCGCTTCTCGGTGGATGTTTTGCCACCGTGGGTTTATCTCATTCTGCTGGTAGCCTTGCGCTGATGTTTTTTCCATTACAGGACTTGTCGTTTCGATCATGGTGGAGGGCCTCTCTAACGCTTTCTCTTCAGTAATCTTGTCATTTTGGTTCGTCGTTGTCATTTTGGTTTGACATTGTGGTTATGTAACCAGCTGTGGGTTCCCATGTTCAAGCTTGTGTAGCCCATTCTTTTGGCACCCTTCTTCTTAATGAAATACTTGTGAAGTCGTGTTCTACAAAAAGTGAGCCAAATGGACTTAAATTGACCAAATGCAGAAGAGAATGATCTGGGATATTGCATTGGCCCACGAATAGTATCATATATGCTTGGTGCTATATATATACGCAGCATGCCTTTTGACAGATTTGGTTATGGGAAATTGGGAATAGTAGTTCCTTTCTACTTATCTCCACGTCAAAAGTTGCGTGGCGACGCTGACCTTAAGGTAGTAAGATGCATGTGTATGGTGGCAGAACCTTTTCTTCAGTTTTCCTTGAGAGATAGGATGCCATATGCTGGCAGAATTATTGCTCAAAAAGTAGCTATTAACTACTGTGATTATTGATTTCTTTTGGGGCTACTTTTGTTACTTTTGTTTCATCCTGCTACTGCTAGTAATACATGCTAGCTAGGAACAATTCACTGCTAGTGTGGGCTTCAATGCGCGTTTTAAGATCAGAACATTTGGTAGAACTTTTTTTTGTGACATTTTTTTTTTTAGAAAAAGGAATATATTAATATCCCAGCCTATGTATAATTTTTTTTTTTTTTTTTGGGACATACATATATTTCCCTTTGGTACCATTCAATTTAGAGTCTTCAATATAACCTCAGTGGCTCAGTGAACTGATGCAGATCCGAAGAAAAAGTTATTTGAAGTTGCAGAGGTTCTCCTGTGTCATCGATCTGGAGTTGGAGTGAGGAATGCCCATATACGCAACTGGAATTCCAGGATAGTGCCTCTACCTGCTGCAAAAGATTAAGACCCATGGGTAGTGTATCATACTGGTATTTCTTAGTTCTAATATAAAAAAAAATCTCTTTTTCGTGGCAGAGAATAAACCTGGGGTATTTATTTGTTTTTTTTTTCTTGCAAGTATAGTGCTGTTACAATCACTTGGTCTCATTGACATATAGGGTTATTTGAGTGTCTGGCTGGGAGCCAAGCAAGGTAGCTAATTGTTTGCGGCTCATCCCCATGGAATGTCAATTTTGCTAAGTAATCTTTGTGCACATTATAAGGGAAAAGCCTCGTATGATGATCCACCTACGTTGCTTTGGGCACCCCACCTCATGGCGTTGACTTAGGGCGTGATGGCCTCCCCTCGCAGATGCTTTGCCACATTCAGTCTGGCAGATGCTTTCTATCTCGTCGCTTCTCGGTGGATACTTTGCCACCGTGGTTTATCTCATTCTTTGGTAGCCTTGCGCTGATGTTTTTTCCTTGCAAGACTAGTCGTTTAGGATCGTGGTGGAGGGCCTCTCCCTAACGCCTTTCTTTCAGTTATTTTTGTTATGTAAGCAGTTGTGGGTTTCCCATGGCTGCTTTGTGTAACCCGTTCCTTTTTAATGAAAGACGTGTGAAGTCATGTTCTAGAAAAAAGTGAGTCAAATGGACTGAAATCGACCAAATGCAGAAGAGAGTGATATGATATTACATTGGCCCACGAATAGTATCATATATGCTTGGTGCTATATATATATATATATATGCCGCATGTCTTTTATTAGATTTGGCTATGGGAATAGTAGTTCCTTTCTATTTGTCTCCACGTCAAAAGGCAGCAACGCTGACCTTCCACTGTAAGGTAGTAAGATGCATGTGTATAGCAATTTGTAGGGGTCCTTTTGGGGATACATGTTGTTCATCAAGTATACAAATGGCTATGGAAAAGCTCATGTTAGAACAAAAGGAAAATCTTCTTTTGGCTTCTCCTCAAGGACAGACTCGATACGATTTACTAAGAAGGAAAATATGCAATTGCCAAGTTATAAATGTGTCCTCTATTCACACAGAGCTAATGAATCCCTGCTTCATCTTTTTCTTCGAGTGCCCTTTTCTCGGGCCTGTTAGAACACCCTACATCTGTCAATACCGGATACAATTTCAGCTGAACAGATCATGGAAGCAAATCAAAACCCAACTTCATTTGCCTTTCTTCTTAGAAATCTCGTAACAATGTGTTGGGCAATTTGGTCCTGTCGGAACAACATCATCGTTAGAAGTATTCTTGCAACCATTCAGCAATGCAAGACTATTTTTAGAGAAAAGTTTGCTCTAGTTATACTAAGAGCAAGACAGTCTTTTTTTTTAGAGAAAAGGGTTTCCGCGCTCATTGAAAGCAAAATTCAAAGATCTTAGTTCATACAGCTTGGCGCCTGAAGCGCTCCTGAAGACATCTCCACTACTTCCACTCACATCACCCCCCTCACAAACGGGTATCGAGATTATTACATGGTTCAGACATTTCTAGATCATCACTTGCACCTGCCAAAGACCGAGCAGCCGATTGAACCAACTGTGATGACGATGCCGTTGAGCTCCACTGATCAGTGCCGGCTGTTTGTAGAAGTCCTCCATTTGTCCGATCAGGTTCTCCGGAAGAGCAAGACAGTCTTACCATCCAGAATTAGATTCATGGCTAGAAGCCTTTGTGTAATTTTGCTTATCTTCTTTTGTCTCTTGAGACTTGTACGAACTCTGTTTCTATTTGCTTAATAAAAGCACAGTAGGGGCCCAAACTCCTCCTGTTTTCCTTCAAAAAGATGCATGTGTATGGTGGTAGAACTTTCAATTTAACTTGGACCTTGAGAGATAGGATGCCATATGCTGGCAGCATTATTGCTCACAAAGTAGCTATTACCTACTGTGATTATTTCTTGGGGCTACTTTTGTTACGTTGTTTCATCCTGATACTGCTGATAATACATGCTAGCTAGGAGCAGTTCACTGCTAGTGTGGGTTCAATGCGCCGTCTTAAGATCTGAACATTTGGTAGAACTTTTTTTGTGTGACATACTCATACATATATTTCTTCGCTTGGTAACATTATTCAATATAACCTCAGTGGCTCAGTGAACTGATGCAAATCCAAGAAATGTTACTTGAAGTTGCAGAGCTTCTCCCTGTGTCATCGGGAGTTCGGAGTGAGGATCGAATGCCCATATACGCAAAGATAGTCCCTCTAATTTTGGCCCTCCTGCTGCAAATGATTAAGAACCATGGATCATACTGGTATTTCTTAGTTCTAATATTAAAAAAAACTCTCTTTTTCATGGGCAGAGAATAAATCTGGGGTATTTATTTGTTTTTTTCCTGCAAGTATAGTGCTGTTGCGATCACTTGGTCTCATTGACATGTAGGGTTATTTGAGTGTCTGGCTGGGATCAAGCAAAGCAAGGTACCTAATTGTTTGCGGCTCATCCCCATGGAATGGCAATTTTGTTAAGTAATCTTTGTGCACATTATAAGGGCAAAGCCTCGTATGATCTACCTACTAAAAGGAACACCTTGTTGTAGACCTGACCTGACCCTGACCAATATTCAATTACAAGCATGCATGGTTTACCTATCTAAGATCTTTTTCTTCCTAATGACTAGTTACTGTACTTTGAGCACTAAACTTTCACTACTCATTAACACTAAGTTATATATGTTTGTCGTATTTTGATTTATAGGACGATCCTGTCACGGTCATGCCATTCTTAGTGGGTATCATGGATGGATTTTAAGATAACCTCATCATCTAATAAATTGTTTTCTGTCTATGTACGAGATGTACGAGACAATGCCTTTCAATCCAGAGTTCCATAGGTAGCAAATTAGCAACGACGACATTTAACTGATATATTTTGCAAAATTGTCATATACTGCCATCAGTGTACCCATACCCATAAGCTATAGGACCATTTTAAGGGCCAGTATAGATGGCTAGAAAAGTTGTAGTGCTAGATTATACTATCTACCAAATGTTGGCACTAAGGTGTGTTTGGGACTGCTTTAGCTCTATGCTTTTTAGCTTAGCTCTACATTTTTTAGCCAAACGGTTTTACTTCTACGCACTCAGTTCGAGAAAAAATGGGTGGAGTTGTGAGAGCACCTAAAAAGATGCTCCACAAACTCAATGTTTTTATGGATACTCCACAGTGGAGTGTGTTAGTGGAGTAGAGTTAGGTGGAGCGGTCTCAAACATGAAAAACAAAATGGGTATACATAAATTATTGCTAACACCAACAACATTGCCTATATATGTAAGGAAGTGAGTCTAGCTCAACTAATGGAAAATGGTCATGCATCCGAACTCTCAAGTTGAAGTTCTCTTTCATATTGAGTTTTGGCTTCTCTTCATCTAGACGGTTTGGTTGGGTTGTGCACTTTTGCACCCTTTTGGCCAGAGTTGAACCCCCACGGGGGCGATTTGTTGGCCAGAGGAGGCGCAATTTATCTGCGTGATGAAAAAAAATCCCCTCATCTACCCCATGCTAAAAGCATAGGTGTAAGACCAGTCTAGACTCACTTGAGCTGCGATGCCCTGTATATGGCTGAGGTGGAGGTTTGAGGGTTTTCGACGACCTTTCGAGAAGGTCATCTTCTTAAGAAAAATGTCCGGGGTTGTCTTACCCCATCGAGTCGAGTTTTTTTAATTAAAACTCTTATCATCCTCCGAGGATGGGTCTTGTTTTTTAATTTTAGCATTGCTGCAAACCCTGCAACAAATGGGAAATTGATCATTTTATGTATTCAGCTTCTAGTTTGAGAAATCTTACTATTAGTAATTAGATACTTCTTTGAAGGACTCGATGTAAATTCTCATAGGACATGTTAGGAAAAAGAAGGTAAGTCCTATAAATTCTCACAATGTCAAACATCAATTCAGTTCAATTTAATCATCATCAATAATAAGAAGCATCCAACCTGTTCTATTTTATAAGAAAAATTATCCTCACTTTCGTAAAATAACCTCTAAATAAGATGCAAGCCTAGCATGAAAAATAAGTCAGTCTGGCTAGCCAAGGAGACTGCCCATAAGATCACTCGAAGCCTCAATATTTGCTGATCCTACAGAGAGGATATAGGCAAATCATCCTTGGCTACCAAAACCAACCCTTATTGTCATGTAAGGCTTGCTATCTCTGTATTTCTTCTCCTCCATCATCTTGTGTGTTCCAGTGCTTCCTTCTCGCTCTTATTTATGTCAAACAAAAGCGCAAGGACCAAGTACGCTGAACCTCTAAATAAGATGCAAGCCCAGCATGAAAAAAAAAGAGCCAGTCAGGCTAGCCAAGGAGACTGCCCATGAGACCCCTCTCGAAGCCTCAATATTTGTTGATCCTTCATAAAGGATATAGGCAAGTCATCCTTGGCTACCAGAACTCAACCCTTATTGCCATGCAAGGCTTGCTATCTCTTCTCCATAGTCTCTGTTGTGTGTTCCATATGCTTCCTTCTGGCTCTTATTTATAGCAAGCAAAAGCAAGGGAGCATGGTGTTCTCTATGGTCGGTCTGTAATATGCTCGTCAAGAATATCTCGCTGTCATTTGTACCCATGAAAATTCTATCCCTTTGACAATTGACAACGCAATTTCAACCATGTGCAGCGTATGTTCTTGTTGGTAAACATCTGCATGCAAATGTACATCTCCACGATTGCAAAGATTAACTTGGAATAGACATGCATATATATGGTACCGTCTGTAATATTATATAGTATAAATAGCATATATCATGGGACCGGCCATATTATTGATAGACATGCATCCATATATATATGGTATTCATGCATTTGAGAAAAGAAAAACTTGGAATATTTTTTTTGCATAAAGCAGTGGTAGCGGATGGACGACGGTCACCTTCCATCTCTAGAAATGGATACATGTATGAGTGTTGACCTTGAAAAGGAGATTTTGTTCTAGAATATATCAGCTCTATATCTGAATATATATTAATTTGTCCTCTCAACTCTTGTAGTTAGCCAGTTGGATGGAATAACATGTTAGTGGCTTTTTAAAACTAAGGTCCTATTTGGGTCTTATGGTTAAAACTAGTTAAGTGCCATCGTTTACTCTTGGGATAACTAATTTTTATAAAAACACATAGATCGCATGATAAGACAACAATACTATGAAATTAAACAATGATATTAAAGGGACATTTAATTCAAACAAGTTTTTGAAAGTAACACATTTAATCACAAATAGCACAGGCGCAAACTCTATTTTATGAGCTCTTCCCTAATTAAAGCCTAAAATAATGTTTTATATTTTTCTTTCCTTGAATATCCGGGATTCTCTTATTTTAACTCATGTAGCTATTTCACAATATAGAAGATTATTTCTAAATTTTCCAGTGATTTTTTTTTGGAGAACTGATTTAGATGTGATTATCATATCATTTACTTGATTGTTGCGTCTACAAGGTCCATGATTTTTGGAACATTGCAAAATGGTATTTTTAACTAACAAGGGCGCCAAATCTACAATCAAACTATTAATCGATTTTCCATTTCTCTTTTAGTTCTTTCAGTGATATGATGCTGCAACATACCTTTTAGAATTTGGTGTCAAGTAGAGTAAAAACTACGGATAGTGAGGAAAAAAACTACGGATACTATCTCTACATAAAGTAAATGTAGATACGTACTTACGAAGAAAGAGTTACAGTTAAAAAATTAGTGTGTTAGTAAAGATGATCTTCACACTTAGCAGCAGCCAAAAAAATATGGTGATTAGTAGAATCTATAAAGAACAATATAATCTTGAGTAGCTTACTGATAGTGAGGACAGGAAACCCAGTTGATCATGTTACTGCATTTTTAATCTTAAAAAGTACATGTTGACTTCACGTGAAGCTATGGCACCAGAAATTCAGTGTTTTTTCTGATCTACAAAACTATAGTTAACATGCTAAACGATTTCAGCATAGACATCATTCTCTCTTAGCCATGATCCATTTTGATCCAGAGATGGGAGGAGCAAGATACTGAAGTAGTCATCCTGAAGTGGCAACTGTCAATAAAGGATTTGGTATTTATTGTGCTCTAGAGAAAAAAAAAGAAATTATTCGACAATATAAAATAGAAGCCGTATGTTGGATCTTAATTAGTACTGCATGGTGTGAAGCCTGCAAATACCTACTCCCTTAATACAGACTCCACATCCAGCAGGGTAACCATTTAGTCAAAAAACACACTTCAGGATCCATTTAGTCAGAAAAACAACACTTCCGGACTGAAACGACAGGACAATCACAGCTAGACTTCAGGTAGATACATACACCCCTTGTTTTCCTAAACGGAATTAAACTCGCTTAAACAGCGTCTAAACGCTAGATGGGAGACCACCGTCTATGCCTAAACGGCCGTTTAGCCTGTTTAAACGCTGTTTAGCCCCGTTTAAACGACCCGTTTAAACAGATTAAACGCTAAACGATGGTCGACCGACTACCGTTTACGTCTAGGAAAACATGGCATACACCGTATCCATCAGATTGTTTTGACTACTTACAGCAGGGTGGACAGAGATTGAAAGTCATGCACTTAAGTGCCCAAAACACACAGCAGCTACATGAATGAGGTATGCAAAACTCAGATTTCCAATACCAGCTACATGAATGAGTTGATCTCTGAAAATTTCAACAGAGAAACCAACAAGACGGCTGCATAACTCTATACTGTTAGAGACCCGTTTATCTGCAGTTCATTAAGGAATAATAGACGGCATAACATGCATATTTGTTGCAGCTGCTTTGCAACAAAGGATGCCAATTGACACCTAAACCACAAGGAACAGTATGACCTGATGCAGTAAGGAGCATATATATGAAATACCGACGGCTTCAAAAGTGTGGACAATGTTTGTTTCCATTTTCACTTTGGAGGAAGCCTTAAAACTGAATCACTGACATTGTTCATCACTGATGGTGCCTTGCTCATCAACACCACCAAATATCCTCTGCAAATTATAGTATTGTTAGTTTTTTTTTTTTAAAAAAAGGCTAATCAAGCATCTTCCTACCAAACAGTAAGCACACCTCCAAATGATGATTAATTCAATCTCAAACTGCTTACAGGCATCAAGTTGTTACAGCTATAGTACTGCAAAGAGAACACTAAATCGAGTCAGTCAGATGCATTGAAAATAGCTGTTGTGCTTTGACCTACGGTTGCTGCTACTGGAACCAATTACCACTTAACAAATATTGCAAAATTGGGTAGTACTCCATATTCAATTACCTGGTATCGCGCCCGTGCGTTGCTACGGGATAACTAAAATTCTGTATAAAACACATGGATCACATGATAAGATAACAATACTTATGAAATTAAATAATGATATTAAAGTGACATTTAATTCAAACAAATTTTGTGAAAGTAACACAATCAATCACGGATATCATAGGCTCGTAAAATCTATTTTATGGGCTTTTTCATAATTCATCTAAGATAATGTTTTATATCGGCTAGAAGAAAAATCTTTGATATCCATTTATTTAGATGCGCTAATAAATCCACGAGTAAGTTCCGACACATCTTCATAGTTTAAATAAGGGCTCGGGATCTCCGATTTGCACACAGGCCGTCTCACCAAATTTTTAGGTCCCTTGGGCAAACACGACTAAAAATACAGAGTACTATTAAAAGTCAGCTTGCAACATAATATTTATTAGTTAACTTATGTATAGCACCCTTTTCTGATTCTATGAATCGGATTTTCTTATTTTCATTTTTTTCTGAGCCAAACAAATGTTTCCTTGGCATGCCCATGTTAATGCTACGGTTAAAACAATACAACAATATCTTTTTAAAATAACATAAATAGTGAGAAAGATTAAAATTAATGACAAAAAGAAATTCATGATATATCAATGCATGAACTCAGGATAAGGCCAGTTAGTGGAATAACATGTTAGTGGCTTTTAAAACTAAGGTCCTATTTGGGTCTTATGGTTAAATATTAGCCATTAAACTTTATCTATAGAGCTCCAAGCAGGTGGTAAAGTATTATCTAAAAGTCTAGCCAAACCCCTAAAAGATTATTAGTTCATTAAACCACTTAAGTCATAAGTGTACTAGTTAAAGTTGATCTGAAGTTTTTTCTTGCCCTGGCAAAAATGGTACCCTGCTTTTTTCACCTCTTCACAGGAGTCTTTATTACAACATTAGAACTACTTTAGCCTCATGATCCAAACACTATTACACAACTGATTTTGCAAGTCAGTGCCCTTTTGTTAACCCAAGGGTTTACAAAATCCAACCGCCTCGGTTGATGCATGGGATTAACCGAGGCACACTAGTACACAAAAATATTTTGCGTGACACCCCCCAAATGAACTTCGTGGCGAGCACGCCCGCCACGGTTAATGGCTCCAGTTGGTCACTCAGTCTCGTCATGGTTAATCTATTTTCCATGGCGGACACCTCTAAAAGCTGGCATGGAAAATATCTAATAACCATAGCGGGCATCCTAACATGCCCACCACGGAAAATCAATTTTTCATGGCGGACACCTTTAAAGGCCCGTCACGGTAAATAACGAGGCCCAACTCCCAGCCCAAAACATCCTCTGTCGGGCTCATATAAATTGAGGACTTAGGGGTTATGGTTCACTCTCATCCCACCTCACTCTCACCAGCGCCTCCCCCACCTCACTCTCACCGCCTCCCCCACCGCAGCATATCTCCCTTCCGCCGTGACGACGATTTTTCCTCCCGGTCTCCTCCCCTCCTCCCCACGGCGATGGCCCCTCCCGCCAGTGATCGTACCCTCCTCCCGGCGGATCCTGGTGGCGGCCGCGCGGGCTATAGTGGCGGCGGCCCGCAGGGGGGCGCCGCGGCTGCCGGCCCGCGGCGGCGTGGTGGCTGCGGCCATGGCGTCCGTCTTCCACCGCGACTGGATCGAGCTCTGAGCGGGCGGTCATCCTCCACCGCGACCCAGGCCTGAGCGCCCGTCTGCGACACCGATGGCCCGATCTCGCGACACCGACGCCCGATCGTGACACAAAAAGTGACGATGACTCCCCGGCAGCGTGCGGCGGCCAGTAACCCTAGATGGGCTCGATGGGCCCATGGATGGGCTTAATGGGCTTGTCCATGTTTTTTTCTTTTCTTTTTTTTTTTTTTTGGAATCATTAACCATGACCGGGCACGCGTAGCCCACCACGGTTAATCAAGATTTACCATGACCTCTGAATCGTGACAGGGCGGCTTTACCGTCATGGTTAATGAAAACCACCCGTCGCGCAAAAATAAAATTAGTACTAGTGGCGGTCGTTTTCATTAATCGAGGTGGTCATAGTTGTTAACTATCTCAAAAAATCTATTTATGGAGGCGCTTAAAATCTATTAACGAGAACTCCAAAAAATGCCACTTGTTTTCATAGGAAGACCTCCTAAATGGACCGCCTTGGAAAAAGGCCCTGAGCCCAACTAGCCCATTAGCTTAGCCATGTATATAAGGAGCACTTAGGATTTTTCACTCCCACTTTTGTTGATCTCCCCATCCCCGAATTCCCGAGTGGCGAGCGGCGTGCCCCTCACGCAACCGAGCGGCGCCTCTCACGAGCCCGACGAGGCCCTCTTCACTGCTCCTCCCTCCACTCTCTCTCTCCCTCACACTCTCACTCCCAAGCTCCTCTCCCTCTAGAGACCGCCGAAGGTGGTGCGGGCTGCTCCTCCCAACGGGTTGGAAAGTGGCGGCTTCTCCAGGAAGATTTGTGGCCACATCCGCCCATGGTGGCCGGATCCACATGTGAAGAGGTTGAATCTACCTGCGGATGTTGTGGCCAAATCTACGGGCAAAGCGGGTTGGTGGCCCTAGGCGAGGATCCAGCGACAGGGGAGGCGGATGCGGCAGTGCAGTAGTGCTTGTATGGGCTTGATGAGGTCGTCGGCACGAAAGACTTCAAGCCAGGCCTTCAAATCCATAGACATGCCCTTGTTTCGTCTGCCTTGGATTAGTGTCTATGGATAGCGGATGTGACAAAGAAAGATATGGTGGGGTGCATAGTGGGGGAGCTAGGCGGTGGCGGCAGCTAGTAGTAGGCGTAGGGGTTGCTTTGCTCATGGCGCCTAGAGAGAGACAAAGAGGGCGCATGGGCTTGGAGGCAAGAGAGAAAGAGGATGAAACCTCTATTTTTGTTTTGCTTAATTATATCGACTACATGACCCTATATTTATTTCTAGTTTCTAAACATGTAGGTAGAGTCTTTATAGATATACACACTCCTTTCAGAAACAAAGTCTACTTACATTTATATATTCTCACCCTTGTCTAATTTTATTACTAATTTCCTTCCAATTCGGACTCCTCTAGAGGGGGGGAGGCCGCTCTTGGAGATCCATTGCCCTCGCGCCGCCTAGGAACCTTGGCCCAAGCCTCGGTCCGACGACCGGAGGACCCTTCTCTAGGCCCCATTGTGTTGGGCCGGGGAGTGGCTCATGATACCGTTTAAGTGCAAAGTTAAAATGGGTTGCATTGAAGTCATTCTTTGCTTAGAAAAAATTCTGAAAAGAAATTGTTTTGTATGAATTTTAAGAAAAAAATTCCTCATGAATCAGAGAATCTTGTCTATCACTCCCTTCGTTCCATTTTATTTTGACCATTCATTTGATTTACATTATTATACTATATTATTTATGCTTATAAACTTATGATCATTGGATAGTATAATTCCTTACAAATCTACTCATATAAAGTTTATATTTATAATAGTTACAAATTATGAGCCTAATTATTGGTCAAAATTTTTAAAGATTATTGGATCTTGATATGTATGTGCACCAGACAAAATGGAATGAAGGTAGGAGTAGTCAAATAGTTTCATAAAGTGATTTTGAATCCTCATCTAATTTTTTTAAGAGAATTTGGACCAAAAATTTTCTATGAGAATCTAAATCGCTATCAAGCACCCCATATTATGAGAGAAATGTCATCTACAAAAAATGGTTAAGATTTTCATCTACAAATGCAATTGTGCCAAATTCCGTTGCCCAAACCGCCAAAAAATACATCAGCTATACGTTTTTATCCCTCAGCAGACAGCAGTGACAGAGTTGAACCTTAAAAGCTTGTCATACATTCATACTACCGTCTTACTCCTCCATTTCAAATTATAAGGCATTGTTTTTTCTAGACACATCCATTTAACTATATATCTAGACATTAAGTATTCTATGTGTGTATATAGTAAAAGATTCACGTATCCAAAAAGTTGAAACGTCTTATTATTTATATAATTTGAAATGGAAAGAGAAGATATAAAGGTATGCACTATGCAGTGCAAAACAGCAGAAGTCTCTTTTACTTGTTTGAAGAAAGCTTTTAATTGGTCTCATCTTCTAGGTCCCTTATATCCTCTGCCTGTCCTTGGTTTGAGCATGCTTTAAGGGTCTGTTTAGATCGCACAGTAGTGGGTAGGCTGTTGGCCAGACAACGCTCTCAGCTTCAGACGACCAAAATCAGATGCTTTAGAACCTGTATAGACAGGCGGTGTTGCCCAACAATGAACCAAATAGCTCGCATTAGGGTACCTTTGGTTGGGCTTTCCAACCTATACGCTTTTGCAAAAGCCAAAAGTCAACAAAAGAAAGCACAAAAGCCATAGGCGCTTTAGGCCAAAACCGTTTTTGATCTAGTACAAAATCAAAAGCACCTCACACCTTACTTTTATATGCTTTTGGGTACAAAAATTACCCATCTGCCACTGATTATGTGCGTACCGGTTTGTTTTGTTTCTATCTTTCCTGCCCATGACTTTTCTTCCTCCCTCCGCGAGTTGCGAACAAATATTACCGCCACGACCTTCTTTGCTCTTCTCCGCCCCGGCAAGCCCCGTCCGCCGAGTTGGCTGCCACCCTAGGGGCCGGCGAGGCTCGGACATCACTCTCGGCGCCACGCCCGGGCCAGCGTACCCCCACTACTGGAGCGAGGCTCGCGAGGCCTGGCCAGCTGCGACCAAACCCGCGAGCCCCAACCGGTGCCTTGTTTTTTCTCCGATCCCCTAGCTCATGCCATCTCAGCTCGATTGGTTCAACGAGGAGCACCTCTAGATCATCCTCTATTGCCGCCACTCCCTACTTCCCGACACCGCGGGCGCCCAATGATCCCCTCCCTACTTCCTAACACTGCGGCACCCAATGTCCCCTCCCTACCCGACAAAACCTCAGCGGTCGTTGTCATGGGCTCCACTTTGTCGAGGGGGTCCAATGGGCCACCGACCGAGGGTGCGCGACCACGACGGCCTCGCCGCGGCGTATTCATCCTCCCATCGCTTATTGCCCTCACCTGTGGCTTCCTGCCTTATCTCCTCTTTACCGAAACACTAATCTCGTCGACAGGCGCACGACGTCACGGGCCCCCTCTTCGCGGTTGGTGCGGGCTCGCGTCGCCGTTGCGTTCGCGTTAAGGGTGTGAAGGTGCGGTGTCGCGGTCCGGCCGGCCACCTTGCCCGAGGGAAAAAAAGGTTCACGAATCCATGGTCGGCAGGCGGGTCCGGCGAGCAAGCGAGCAGCGCCGCCCCGCGGTCCTTGCTGGGCTGCGTTACAGTGCGGGCTGCTTACGGGAACAGCCAAGGTCTTGCTCCTTCATGGGGGACGAAGAAGAGGTGTCTGGACGGCGGGTCCGCTTGTTAGTGAAAAAGAAGCTTTCAAAAGCCAGTAACCAACCTCTCCTTTTTGCCACACAGCTACTTTCCAAAAGCTACAGTCCACAACAACAACATTTTTAAAAGTCACAGCGCCCAACCAAATACAGTGCTATGATGTGAAGATACCAGCTGCAAGCCTAATGTATGTACTTTTTCACATAAGTATGGGCATCTTGCGTGCTGAAACTGTAAGCCTGGAAGTCCTTGGAACCCAATGCAGTATAGTGCATGCATGAATATACAGTGCTAGCTATGAGCTAGCTGCCATTTTCTTGTCTGCATTATTGTATTTTTGAAAAGTGGCGTGTGAAAAGGAGACACCAGACACGGCGGCCACCCTTTTATGTTGATATATCCGTTGGATGATACAGCATGCATGAACCGGCGCCCACAATACTCACACAATAAAGAAGGGAATATGTGTCTATCTAGTTAGTTAGTAGCTTTTATATATTCATGCATATCTCGTATATAAAAATAGGGATATATTACCATCATCTACTGCTAAATTGCGGCTCCGTTCGAGCATTGTCCATGCATTATGCATCTTATATTTATCTTTTCTCAAAATGTGTGTACTGTTCGATCTCTACTACTTTTTTTTTATGCCTCTCATGCAGGTACATCTGTTCGCATTACACACTCCTACGCCCACACCACACTCACACTACTTGTGTATAAAACAGCCCTATTCTACACACCGGATCTAACACCGCGTCCTTCTTGAGATCACCAGAATCCTCTGAGACACGTTTGTGGCTCCACGCTTGAGAGGCAGGTACCTGGACATTATCCAGGGAACCTACTGTTCCTGGGGTGAGAGATGCGAGTTGCGATTCCCACGAATCGAACCCGCGCCGGCTGCGTGTACACCCGCACTGCCAGCCACCCGAGCTACGCTCGGTTCTCTCGATCCCTACTACTTTTAAATATATATTTTTGACATTTTCTCTTGTTTTCTTCTTTTATATCTCTCCTGACCCATAAAGCCCAGGCACACAACGATTTCATCTCATCGCGCGCGCCCACTCCAACAGCGTACTACGCAGTCTGATCTGAAGCGTCAATGCAGCTCTTTCCATGTGGATTATGCGCAAGTGATCGAGGGAGCCTGTTCTATATAGAATTATAGATATATAGAGCTCTCTAGATGCAGAAAATATGTGGTTTCCTTATAATTAGGTATTTGTGGCTATGAAATTCTGGATCTAGAGCTGGAGACATGTCGAGTCCATTTAGATTAATCATTTTGCTTCTAGTAGATTAAATATAAGAGGTGGAGCTGTGTGCCAAATGGTCCACTGAGCTGGCTGTTTGTGAAGAACCTTAGAACCTAAATTTTTTGCTTAAACTTTTACAAGCTATATGGTATAGTATTTCTCTCACAACAAAATAACATCAGGCAGCCCCAATAATAATTTAATAATATCCTTATGTAATGTAATACGTAGGGGTCTAGGGGCAAGACCCTCTTCTAGGTCTAAAGGCAAAATATAGGAAACAATAGGAAAACTATATAAGGTGCAGCAAGACCTCGATCTTGACAGCACGGAGTGCATGCATGCGTGTATCAGCAAAAAGGGATTTGCCGGGACTCATCCTTTGAATCCAAGAACTGCCTCTCCGCCAGCCTCCTCTCGTGTCGCTCACCCTTGGATTCACCGTGTCGTCATGGAGAGAAAAAAAACACTCATATCAAATATAATTCAAAATTGAGAAGGACATAAACATTGGTGGTTAGGAATTAGGTGGTGCAACATTAATCAAAAATCAGTTAAGTTATTAGGCTTATCACTTAACTTGAAAACAAGATAGATGCACATAGAATGAAAAGAACATATATACTGATCGAACTGCAGTAGATGCATGCATCCATGTTCTGCATCGCCATTGTGACATACTGAACTGAGATGATGAAGCATATCACACTAGCAGGTCACTAGTAATCTGTGTACAGCAGCACGAGAGAGATGCAAAGGCTAGCATGGACGATAAGAGTGAATCAGGGCTAGCCAAGGAGACTGCCTGTGAGAGACCACGTACACCCCAAGGCTCATCGATCGATATATCGATCATCGTCTCTGCTAGGCGACGACGACGATGGCGACGATCGACACGATGATCCCTGAGGGAGATTGAGGCCGCCACACAGGCAAGTCATCCTTGGCTACCAGAGCTACCACTCTGATCTCCATGTAAGCCTCGCTCTCTTTTCATCTCTTCTTCGATCTTCGTCTGCTTCTTCCTCTCGTCGTCGTCGTCGTCGGCGGCGGCGGCGGCGGCGGCTGGATGCTGCTATTTTTTCTATGCATGTTGAATGCATGCATGCACCGGTTGGTGTGCAGTAGAAGCTTAGCAGCTCTCCTTGCTTGGTGCTTGGCTGTGGTGCTTGCTTCCGGTGCTATTCAAAGCTACAGCTAGGAAGCTGCTAGTAGTCTGTATTCAAAGCTATTCAAAGCTACAGCTAGGAAGTTGCAAAATGGAATCGTCGAACGAATGCATCAACGGCCATGCATCGTCTGTATCCATGCATATAGAATCTTTCATCATTGTCGCCCTTTTGTAGAGAACATATCCAAGATAATGTCAACATCAAAAATGCATCAAATCAGGTCGGCATGCATGCTTAATTAAGCTTATCAAAACTACTTCAAACAAAAGCAAAAAGTTCTTTTGGCCGCCTTAGCTTTTATGATATTCCGATTTTTCTCTTCATTTATAAAACCGGATCTTTAAGCACTCCTCAACTTTTTAAAATAGCTAATTTTTGCACCCGGACGGTAATTATGTCTGACGTGGCGTCACTAAACGTACAAGCTTGGTCAAATTAGCTTATTTGGCTGCACTTTTTCTCATTTGTGCAACTTTTTATGGAACCGCTTATCTCAAACGGGGTTTTAAATAGAACACTTTTATAGATATATATGATAGCTTCTACTAGCAATAATAAAAAGTAAAATGAGTTAATGGAAGACCCAGATATATAGTTTCAGCTTAGGCATAATATGATAGAGCATGATCTTTAAAAAAAAACTATGATACTAGTTACATTAATTTTTAGTGATAAAAAAAATAGCTTCGTACATTTCTAAGATAAAACCAGATATTAGGATTTTTAATTGCACAATTTTCTAGGAAAATAGCTATTTGATTTTTACCAAAAGTCCAAGTTATCTCTTTAAGTGGTTTATACGGCACCACGTTCGACAAAACCAGGCCCTCGTTTAGATGGCAAAATATTTTGCCAAAAGCACGTTGCTCTAACTCCTGTAGCACTTTTCGTTTGTATTTGGTAAACATTGTCCAATCATGGACTAACTAGGCTCAAAAGATTAGATCTCGTGATTTACAACAAAACTGTGTAAGTAGTTATTTTTTTTTACCTACATTTACTGCTTTCGAACATATGTCTTTTGGTGTATTTAATGTGATGTGATGGGGAGAGAGTCTAAAAATTTGCAAGTTTTTGGTAAAACTTTAGCCATCTAAACAAGGCCCCATTGTCCAAAATCACCTATGATACAAAACATAAACTTGTTTATAAGTCAAGGGAATTAAAAAGCTCGGTTTTATAAATAAGGATCATACTCAAAAGGACTTTTTTTTTCATCCCAAGGGGAAAAAAAAATCACACACTGGCCGGACGGTGGATTCGGTAACGAAAATGCAGAGCTCATGTTGGGCTTTCATCGTGTATACACTCTACATGGGCCGGCCGTTATGAATCTTTCTCCTCGGAAAACAGTACTCCCTCCGTTCCAGCCCATATCGGAAGTAGGCCCAAGTCAAACTAATATGGCACATGCATGCATCACATCACATGACCGTCTCCTTACTAATTCACAAAATTTGCTCAAAAAAAAACTTAATTTAAATAAAAATCACCGTCTCACTCTTAACACATGCATACCTGTGCTTGCACAGTTTCTTGAAAAAAAAAAAAAGCTTGCAGCGTCCCTGATGATGCTTGCTTCAGCCTGTCATCGACCAGGGCGTCAGTGCTGTCCCTTTCTCCTCTCTCACTCTCCCTCCCAGTCTCGCGCAAGCCCCACTAATCCTATCGTGTTAGCTGGGAGTATCACAGCTGCTTAAAAAGTGATATATATCATTATCATGGTAGAACGGCCGACAGGATGACTTTATTTAACTAATTAATTTGTTGTGAGATTGAGGCACTAATATATGTATATAACTTACTATATATAGTGGAATCGGACGACGCTTCTGGACTCGGCCGTAACTGTCACGGCATCTTTATCACTAATCTAAGTAAGGAATCAGCAGCACTAACTGAGCACTCATCCCATCTCATCCATCAAACTAGGGCACCCGCAATGGCTAGCTCATAAGCGAGCTCTTAACATTATTTTTATATTTTTAATAAATAGAAGAAAAGAAAGCAAGCTACTCCCTCTGTCCCCATGGTTAAATTAGTTTTTTCTTTTTAAACTTAACGTGTTTGACCATCCGTCTTATTCAAAATATTTATGCAAATCATAAAATAAATTAACCAAGATTCAAGTATCTTCATTGATAAAATAAATCGTAACAAAATGAATTATATTTGTGCAAAAAAAATTGAATAAGGCGAAGCGTTGAATAAGATGGCGCGGAATCAGGGGTGACAAACTTCAGTGGGGCCGGAGGGAGTAGCTAGGTTCCACATTTCAATTCAAGATCATATTACAGTTGTCATGTGGGTCTACTCATACTGTATACGAGCCATTGTTAATTGTTAGTAGTTAATATTATTGGAGAAGTTGGCTTACAGATAGTAACTGTCATTGGAGTCCGATATAAATATAAGTATACATAATAAAAGAGTACTCTAATAAAAATGTACTCCCTCCATTCTAAATTATAAATCGTTTGACTTTTTTGATAATAAGTTTGACCACTTTCGTCTTATTCGAAAAAATTGTGCAAAATATCACTTCTTTTTCTTTGTGGTTTTCTTTATTAATAAAAGTTCTTAAAAAGAATGACTTAAATTTGACTATATTTATGCAAATTTTTTTGAATAAGATGAATAGTCAAACTTAGAGCCAAAAAAAAGCTCAAACGACTTATAACTTAGGGATGGAGGGAGTAATATATACTCCGTAGTCCTATATACGGAGTATACCCCAACCTAATATAGTATACATAATGTAATGATGCATGCGTGGTCCCCTGGTGGCCTAGCCAAGCCAAGGACAGCCTAAGCTTAATTAAATAGTCTAATCTGGCCGCCACTTGCTAGATCCAGCTAAAACACCGTATGTGTGTCAGCGCCCGGGTCGAATTGTTTATCCGCCTTCATGCATGCTCCCCCCTGTTTACGTCATGCGTGACCTCAATTCATGCCACTATACCATCTTTTATTGATTATTTTCCGTATATAAAGAATCTATAAGTTTTCTTTGCCGAGGTACGGTACAACGGCAAACGGACCATGGTTCAGCTCCTTGATTTGTTGTGGTGGAACATGTACACCCATGCATAAGCTCTCGATTTCATATGGCGGTCGTACACCCGCATTGATAGGGGATGTATCCCTACTAGAACGAGGAGCATATGGTGACTTGTTAATCTTAATATTTACCACAGTAACTCAGAGGTGCTCATGGACATAGGAGTGTACACATAGGTGTGTTCATAATGTCAGTGTGTGGCCTCGTGTATGAGTTTCTACGTACTCCATAGTTATTACTACCTTGGATATATATGGTGTTTAATTACCAACTTAAGTATAAGTGCATCTGTACTTATTGTTTGGATGTGTTAGGGCAATCTCAGTGCCGAATTTTGTTACGCGACTGCCAGATATACAAGTAAATAAAAAAATATGGATGAAATTAAACATTCAATCTTAGTGATGAGTTTTATCTATGATATGATAAACATTTAATTTCTCATAAGTAGGTAATTGTATCAAAAGGGTTTTATGCAGGTAAAACTATTTTTTCCTTAAAAACGCTGTCATGTTATGAAAAATACATAATGCACGTAGACAATGTTATCAAAAATGTCAATCTATTAAATATAAGCGAAGCTCGCAAAACTCCTCTTAGTCTGTGGCATGCGAGTGTAAAATGCTGTTTGCAGTCGTCCTCCGTGATTATATAACTACAATAATGCAAGTAGGAGTACTATATATAAAAAGCTTGTTACCCTCCTGTGCCCTCGAAGATGTGACCACTGCAGACAGCTCCATGGACTACTCCTGTGCAAATGACATTAACAATGCAGCTTTTGGGGGGCGGGTTAGTTTAAATTAAGTTTGCGTGATTCTGTCAATCTTTAAGCGATATGGATGTACTCCTGAGTACTGGGTTTGCATAATGTAATGACAATAATAATTAATTAAACAAGCTGGTGTACGGACGCGACTCCAGACGCTTCGAGAGAGAGAGAGGGGTAGGCCACGTGTGCCAGCTCGGCACGGTCCACGTTGTACCTTCTGTAGCAGCAAGGTCGCCTTTACAGATTCAATTCTGTGACAGCCTTTTGGTCCTACAGGCTGCTGCATCGTGCTATGCTATGATGATGTAGGAGCTATCGGTTTTTTTAACATGAGAAACCTCAGTTTGCTAGAGGCAAGCAAAAGATTGGAAAACCAAAACGTGTTGTGGCATGTACGTGATCTACGTCGTCCCAAAGATGTCTCGAGATATACGACAGCTTTCTCTCTCCTTCGTATTTTCTTTGACCACCTAGTTATTGTTATGCTCCAATGGCCAATGCTCTTGGGTGTGTGAAAAGATATCTATATGTACTGATGAGATAAGATATCTATGTAGTACTGACCCAATACCATTTGGACGGTGCAAATGTCATATTTGTGATAACGAAACCATCTATCGCCAACCTCCTGAATTTGACAAGCACGATGGGTTCGAATTAGACTGAGAATATCCAAGTTATAGTCAAGAGCACGAGCACATGATCACAAGGTACGCTATCGTACCACGAAGCTGTGCTACCTGTCCTAAGGAGAACAGTTACAGGGAATTTGCATTGCACAAATAATATCAATAACCCCTAGGATTATTATTATTATATTGTATTTTAATTAACGAAACAACAAAGGCCAAAAACGTGCGCTCACATAATTTATTCAGTTGCATTATCTTCAAATGTCGTATACTAGGAAGATTTAATTTTGTTTCATGAACTCTAAATCATGTATCCCTTTTTTGCTTTTTGTTTTTAAAAGAAACAACCTCCACTAGCTATATCTTCATCAAAGCATCTCTATCATGAAAATCACGAATATCATGAATAGTACTAGGACAGAAGACCTAATTAGGGAGGATGATACTGATGGTGCTGACAGTGATCTATAGAAGGCCCATCATGCCATAGAGTTTCTTGCTGGCATTGCATCTCTATAGTTGTTTTACCATCTCTCTCTCTCTCTCTCTTGCCACTTACCCCTCCATCCCCATTCTAGCTTCATCCAAAGTTAATGTATCTTAAGTTACGTTACACCAAACTTATGGAAAAGATTATCAACTTTTATGACACCATGCTAATAGATATAAATTTAGTAGTTATGGATATCAAGTTTCGTGATGGATCTATTGATATTTATGCACATATAGTAATTATGGTTATCTCTAGAATAAAGTTGGTCAAACTTAAAGTAGTTTAACTTTGAATAATCTTACTCTCTTTTCAGGAGGTAGCAAAATTAGTAGTTGGAGGTGCCATTGAAGAAAAAGAGATTAAAAACCTTATGAACCAACCGGGGAAGAAGAGCTACTTCTTTCATCCCAAAGTAAAACACAAATCTAGCCTTAAACCTAGACGACGCCTATAATGCAAAAGGCTCCTACGACTGAAGATTTCTTTATGGTTTTTGTTACCGTAAGTGAAAGACAACATAGCACGGCTTTTCAATGATCGTATACTAGAAAGATTTTTATCAGTTGATAGGTGAGGCACACATGGAAAAAAGAGACTAATTAAAGTTGAAAAGGAATACGTCAACATCGCAATTAGCTAGTACAGTAGACAATAGCTTGGAAAAGTTGTGTCCTAGTTTTCCGTGGGTTTAGGCAAGAGCACATACGCGTGCTACAATATGTGCTCCTCCATGTCTCTCTTCCATCCAATGCCCAATCGATCCGTGTCAGGAGATATGTATAGTTTTTTTATATATATATATATATTTTTTTTGCCCTACTCCTAGCTAGTCATAGCTTAACTCGTAATTCTAACTTTGAACTTAGACGACATAGTCCTTGTCCATGTTCAATTAATGTTTTTTAGGGATGGAGGAGTAAGTACTTTTGGGTGCCTGAGGCACGAAAGCTACAAAAATCTGGAACGTTACCGAACACTCTTGTAATGTAAAAGGCTCCTACGACTAAAGGTGTCGTTGTGATTTTTTTTTTTTTTTTGGGTTGCCAACACGGGAAATAAAGGCAACAGAGAGGACGCCGGATCGGTGAAGTTAATCAACAGTTTAAAGTGGCCCGGCCCGGATGGAAAAGAGGTTAACTAAAGTTGACAGTAATACATCAACATCGCAATTATCTCGAGTGTACTCCTACTAGTAGACAATAGTAGGTTAGAAAATTTGTGTCCCGGTCATCAGTTGGTTTAGGCACGAGCATGAGCATGCATATGGTACACATGTGCTGCTCCATGTCTCTCTTCCATCAATGCCCGGTCGATTCGTGCTGGGAGATACAGATGCACACATCCACTGATCTTTCTCTGCCCTACTCCTAGGTATAGTAGCTACTGAGTAGTACATACTTACTCCTAGCTTAGCTTGTCTAATCCATCCTCGGCTAGCCATTCATGTGCGTGAGATGGAAATCACCTCGATCACCTTTTCTAATTAAGTAAGGTCACTTCGTTTAAAGAGTCGTGACAAATGAGCAATGCCTTATCTTGTGTCACATTGCAAGCTCATTGCCAAGTTGTCTACAGTAGTAGTGTCTCTGTTGTCACTTGTCAGCTCGATCAGTAACCTCATTAACCATGGTCGCCTTCTGACATCCTGCTCGTGTCACTGCACTGTGGGTCTCAGCTCACTCAGCGTCACCACCACCGACCCACCGCCCGGCCCAATCGCCCATAACCTCGTGGGCCCCCACCACGAAGCCTTGCGTTGCGTTGGCCCACTCCCACTCCCCGCCGCGCCAGCTCAGCCGGGCGGACCGGAGATATTTTCCGACAACCACCCCCCACCGCCGCTGCCGCCCGGGGCCGACCCGCCACCTCACTCCGTCTGACACGTGGGCTCCGGCAGGTGTCCGCTGTTCCGCCGCCCGCGGCGGATCGGCCCCCCCCTCCGCCTCCGCTGCTGGCTGGCTGCTGCTCAAGTCGCTCGCGAGCAAGCAAACACACCCCCCTCGGTCTCACCTCGCCATTTTTATTCGTCGCCGTCGCCTCGTCCGGCTCCAGCCATTCCATTTCCTGCGCCTCGTGGTCCACGTGCGCGCGCCCTCTCTCTCTCTCTCTCTCTGTTCTCATCGGGTAGGTTGGTGGTGGCGTCGTGGGGTGGGAGATGAAGAGCAGCGGCGGCGGAGGCGGGGAGGCGTTGGAGGAGGAGGGAGGGAGGAGGAGGGCAGCAGTGGCCGTGCGACTACTGCGGGGGAAGCGGCGGCGGCGCTACACTGCCGCGCGGACGCGGCGCGGCTCTGCGTGGCGTGCGACCGCCACGTGCACGCGGCCAACGCGCTGTCCAGGAAGCACGTGCGCGCGCCGCTCTGCGCGGGGTGCGCCGCGCGCCCGGCCGCCGCGCGCGTCTCCCCACACCACCTTCCGCGGCGGCGGCGTTCCTCTGCGCGGACTGCTGCGAGGCCGACGGCTGTGACGCCGCGGCGAGCGTGCCCGTCGAGGGATTCTCCGGATGTCCATCGGCCGCCGAGCTCGCCGCGTCATGGGGACTCGACCTCCGTCGCGCGGGCGTGGACGTGGGAACGGCGGAGGAGGAGAAGGGCGGCGGTGGTGGCGACGACGAGGACGCGTTCCTGTCGGTGCTCGACTACTCCATGCTCGGGGTGGCGGTGGACTCGGACCTGCGCGACCTGTACGTGCCGTGCGACCCGCCGCGGGTGCCTGCCCCGGGCGCCGAAGGCACCCGCCCGCTCAGGGGCCAGGCGTTGTCCGACCAGCTCGCTGAGATGGCGCGACGCGAGGCGGACGACACGCACTCGCACCCGCACTCGGATCTGAGCCCGCGCACGCCTCGCCGCACCTCAGCGGCGTCCGGCGGACGATTGCCGCTCGGCAAGATGGCGCCCCCCGCCGGCGGCGCTGCCGACTCATCATCATCCTCCGCCCGCCGCGGTCCAGGAGGTGCCTCTGCCGTACACGTCCCTGCTCATGATGGCGTCCGGCAACTGCGCCGACCTCATTGGCGGCGCCGACGGGGTGGGTGATGACGACGAGCAACTGCTCTGGGACTGCGCTGCGCCCCCTCAGTGCCGCCCACACAGGTAAACCACCCCTTGTCTTTCGTGAATGATTTAATTAAAAAGAGAAGAAAATTTGATCAGTTCTTCTTAGATAAACTCATAAATAAATAAGTCGAACTATTTCTGGTCAATTTGCATTGTGACTGTCCTGCTAAATCTTTCTCATTCAGTTCGGTGATGGTGCTGAAATATTATGCCCTTCGTTTAACAAACCTAACAATACAAAACAAATTGGCAGCCATTCTGCATATAAACCAGTCCGAGAAATGCAGTCAAGATCTCGGGGGTGAGTGGGTAGATCAAATGATTGGTTCACTACATATAGATTTGTAGGTGCCGGTTCCAAGGCCATCGATTTTTACAAGCCTGTGCTTTTTTTCAGATGACTAGGCAGAGAAATCCGTGGTTCTGAACTTGCCATGGTTCTTCCTTTCCTAGTTTTTTTTTTCAGCCAGGAGAACAGAACGATCACACTCACAGTAGCTTTCAGTAGAAAACGAGATAAAATTGATCTACCTGCTCTCCGCATTTATGGTTCAGTTTTTTCACAGAGAGCTTGTAGTTGCGATAAAGGTTCACGGACCTGTTGTTTTAGAGTCATTGAATGCACAAATTGAGCCAATGAAGAAATGTGTTTGCTTTAGCAAGGATGCAAATATACGTACCTTTCTGAAGAAGCGTTGCTATCTTGATGTGGAAAAGTGCGTTGCACATGACTTCACACTACTAACTATTATTCAGAGTTTCTTATCGTATTTGACTTTTGAGATACGAAATGGATCATGTTTTCACATAAGTCTGCTCAACAATCATGCACCAATTGCAATATTAATTATGTGAACTTCTGATTGCATGTTTTAGTGTAAAAAAAAATTGCGTACTTCATACTGTGGATGATCCAGAGCCTCAACTTGTATTCTAATTTCATGTTTGAGTCCGGTTATTATTGTCAGGGAATCAAATTGTTTGCTTGTTATTTGTGTGGCAGATATGGGACTTCAATTTGGGAAGGTCAAGGGATCACGATGAGAAGTCTGCTCTTGAAGTTGGATATGGTTCTAACCATGGAGGCTTTATGATTAAGAGTTACAGTGATATGCTTAAGGAAATTTCTTCAGGGACAACGAAAGATCTGGAAGATATTTATGACTCAAGATACTGCTCAACTGCTGAAGATATCATGTCCTCTAATATCTGTCAGTTGTCATCGAAAAAAATGTAAGTCTTCTCTCCCCTTTTTCCGTACCCTAAAGGATGCTTGATTGGTGTGCAGTTGTGCCTATCCAGCGCATGTAGCAAGTTCAGTGTATTAGCCAATGTGATGTGATATAAAATAAGATTAATGGCCACAAATGTGAAGCCATTACTTATCTCACACGGAATGCAGTTCCTTATTTTCGAAACAAAAATATTTTCTTCATATCACTATAGCTCTGAATGCAGAGGAGCAAAGTCAAAGGGACCAAATACTTCTCTGATTAATTATGCCATTTGTATAGATGAACATCATCCTCTATTGTACCACAACTTTGGCCCATCAAGAAATACTTTTAGCTAGGTAGCCTCTATGATGAACTCCTCTGGCTTGAGCTGAGGACACTAGACAGTATTTGAAGGTAAATTTTTACTTGGGTCAAAAACTTATTGATCAAAGCTTCGAGATCAACAAAATACTGAAAACCAGCTCCCTAAATAGTTCGCAAAAAACTTCTAAAAAGCACATGCATGTTACTATGTTTGCAGAACATATAGATGCTCCACATGTTTGATAGCTTGATGCACCACTTGCAGCTCCATTGACAGCATAACCCAGCTTTTGCTGATGTTGATGCACTACTTACTGTTGAATGCGTTCAAGCAGTCATGCTCATAATTGGATATAGATCTTATCTTCTAAAAGGCTGTTCATATAGAAGTGGACTCAATATGGTCCCGTATGGTATGCACCCGTTGAGCTGTTTTTGTTCACCAGGATTGTTATGGGCCACCATACATATCCTCTGGTCCACCAAGTCATGGAGGCATCTTGTCCGTTTATGAAACATTAAAGGCCGATTTTGTCACCTAAAAATCGCCATACAATGTCCCACTTGTTCTTGGCTTTGCATCATTTTAGAGTCGTACCAAGTCTCTATCTGAGTCCTTTGAAACTTCTCTCTGGGACACTCTACAGTAGAATTTTTCAGCATGACTGGCTTCTGATATTAGCTGAATTTTGCTCCTCATCAGGTGAGCACTGGGAGCAACAAACGGAAGCTGAGCTCATGTGCCTCGACGTTGGATGGACCGACAACCTCCGGGAACCATGTACCCACTTCAGGCCCAGCACTCACCAGGGAGATCTCCTTTGGGGATCAAACGGTCTCTGCCCCCGCAGCTGAGAGGTCCGCCGTGAGGATTGACAGTGAGACGCTCGCGCAGAACAGGGACAGCGCAATGCAGCGGTACAGGGAAAGAAGAAGAACCGCAGGCACGGATCAATGACCCTTACCTGCCTGCTACTGCTGACAGCAACTTCGATCTACCGCAGTATTAAGAACAGACTGTTACAGTTTACTCATCACATGTCTATCCATTGTCATTCATGCGTGTAGGTATGAGAAGCACATCCGGTACGAGTCGAGGAAGCTGAGGGCGGACACAAGGAAGCGGGTGAAAGGGCGGTTCGTCAAGTCAACCGAAGCGCTGAACGCCGGTTACAGCGGATGAGAGCCAGCCAGCCATCATATGGCCTGTGAAGACCTAGTTTGCTGCATGCCTGCGCTACGTACAGTAGCAATGGAGAGCTACTACTATCTGGAATCTTGAGGTGGTACAGATGCTATGGCGGAATCACTATGCACTATGCAGTGTTTATGAGCCCGCCAAGTTTTGCGTTGAAGCAATCGTGGTCATTGGGCAGTCAACTCCAGAGATTGCACGGTATTTGCTTGTAAGATCGAGACAACACCCCCTTCTCCCTTTTGCTGTTGCCATCATCAGAACAGAAATATTGTAGCTTACATTCAGTACTGATTTACCATGCATCTGGTCTTACTAGCTACGATGGAGCACCTGTTGCGTGAGTTTGCAGTGAAGTATTTTTTTTTTTTTTACGGCTACCATCTTGAATCCCTGATTGTGTTAGCCGTGCATATTTTAGGACACATGTCAATGGCTCAATGCTGTCTGCAGACGAATATGTACACGTACACTTGCACTAGTTCTAAGTAACAAGCTACTTAGGCTACTAAACATGTATGTATATATGTATATATATGTATGTTGCAAGGAAATTAATTCAACAAGATGAGTTTATCTGGGTGCCGGCGGGGGTTGTGCCCTGGGGAAGCGTGAGAGGCTGGAGGCGACGCCGAAGGCGACGAAGGCGACGAACGAGAGCGCGAGGGAGACGGCGCCCATGTTGCAGTAGTGGCGGTAGAGACGGCAGACGGCGTACCACCCGCTGGGCTCGTTCCCCCACATGGCTATCGACCCCACTGCTCCGGCGCCGGCGGTCGACGCCGCCTGCAGGTTCACCGTGAACTGCATATATACGCATCCAACAAGCACACACACAACGACGTCAGCTAGCAGCAATATGATGCGATCGATCGAGATGGAGAAGACGAGATGATATATATAGGGGTACAGTTAGAGATCAGATGATGGAAGACATGAATGAACAAAGGAATACGTACGTACCTGATCCATGTGGTGCAGCCAGTGCTTGCTGACGAGCCTCTTCGCGAAGATCGCCGTGACCAGCGCGTAGGCGGCGCAGGCGAAGTTGATCGCCACAAACGCCCTGCAAATAATCGCCGGCCGGTCGGTCAGTGTCTGTCTGTATGTCTTCTACCACAATGCCAATGCCATGTATATATTGATGGTACTTCGATCTGCAAGAGAAGATAGCAGATCCCAACGATATATGAGCGATGAACTAATGATCTAAGTATATACGTACTCCCAGACGGCGAACATCTTGAAGGTGACGGTGATGCCCCAACGGTGCTGCCGGTTGGTGGCCACGACCACGGCGGCGGCGAGCGACGCCGCAAACGCCAGCAGCCGGAGCGCCACCGTCGTCCTCACGTGCGCGGCGGAGGCGGCCCTCGTCTTCGTCTCCACCACCACCACCTGCGACTCCAGCTCCATCGTCATCGTCGCCGGCGTCTCGTCGATCCTGTTCTATAGAAACGATCGATCGAACCCCGGCCGACGCGAGTACGTACGTAATACGTGCGTTGATCTCCAACAGCCCAACAACAATAGCTAATGTGGCGATGGCACGAGATATATATACGCAGTAAGTAAAAGAGATTGACGTGCTGTCTGAGCGCCGCCTTTGATAACGTTGGACTCTCTCTCACGTACTCGTATGTTCTCCCATCTCCAGGTCAAAGGATATATATGCGTCATTTAATAAATATATAAATATTTAATATTTTTTTGAGACGAATATAAATATTTAACTAAACAAGATGGCGTTTGACAATGTTGGGACTGTCTTAGAAAATGTTGCATTTGCCCAAGTTGTGGTGCGGCCCGGCCCAAGATCGCAGACCATCGTGCACCACATGGGCTTCTCCTGCCTTTGTTTCCGCCTTCTTTCCGAAACAGCGGCTTGGCAGACCACGAACGACACCAAGCCTTCTAGGCCCATTGTGTCCACACCATAAAATGTAGGAAAAAGTCCATTCACGCCCTCAATTTTTCTCAAAGTCGCTTTTGCTCTATAACTTAAAACCAGGATAAAATACCTCCCTCAACTTTAAAACCGTCCATATTACCTCCCTACTCTGGTTATAAGCAGTTTTGAAGGTGGTTTTGTTTTTTTTTTTTTATTTCTTTTGTCTAAAACTTCCAAAATCATTATTAATCCACGGAAAAATTATAAAATAGAAACTCCAATTTTATTGTACTTCACATTAGTATATCTACACACTGAACGCATAAAAATAATATGCTCAATACAAAATTTATACTAAAGCATATCACTTTATAGAAAAGCATAGACTAAAGCTAAAATACAAAATTTGTACTAAAGCATATTATTTTATATGTTCAATGTGTAGATCTACTAATGTAAAAGTCCAACAAAATTGGATTTCCTATTTTATAATTTCTCTATGATTTATTATGGTTTTTTGAAGTTCTAGCCAAAATAAATAAAAAAGAAAGGACAAAACCACTTTAAACCGCTTATAACCAGAGAGCAGGGAGGTAATATGAATGGTTTTAAAGTTGAGGGAGCAGATTTTACCCGGTTTTAGAGTTATAGGAGTAAAAGTGGACTTTTGAGAAAATTGAGGGAGGTAATATGGACTTTTTCCTAAAATGTACCGTACGTAATTATTTAGAGAATCCAATAATGTTCTAATGTTTAAAGATTCTAAAGATATTTTAACTCCCTTTTTCATGATTGCTTTTTCACAGTAATTTATTTTATGGTAACTTTCAGAGGTTCGGATTTTTTTTTTTCTAATTCCTCCAAGCTACCTCAACATTCGTGCCTTTTTAAGTTTCACAACTGCAACATTCATCCAGATTCGTATACCGAATTCAGAGTTGGATCACATAATTTACACCTAAGCATTTCAGTCTCCAAAACGGAGCTTTGTAGTCACAAGCCTGGATTCTCAGTTGGGTGACACGACTTATGATCAGGTTTCAGCATTTCAGTGCCAAATGACAGCTAGTGTTCAGAAACACGACAATAGCCCTCGACGGTTACGAAATCGCGAGGAAAGAACATATAGGCAGAACAACAATAAGGAGAACTAAATGACACATTTTATTGAAACATTATTAACCTGTACATTGTTGCTGGTGAAAAGATGATATTGTTGGTGACCAAGTTAGTCATGGTAAAATATTTACACATTCTTTTTGTGCGCAGCAGCAGCAGCAGCAGCGCAAGCTATACATGAGATGGGGATGGGAGCATAGTGACCATCAGTTGCTTATGTCAAAGTACTTGGGATCGGCGGGAAGTCATGCTCCACTCGCAGCTGCAACAAAGATGCAACCTGTCAAATTAAATTCTACGGATTTAACTGAACAAGAAACAATCAAGGAATAGTCTGATTGCCACAGAGAGGCAATTAAAGCAAGCTTGAATAATCGTTTCAAAATTATTCTAAGACTAAAAAGATAGTCTAATGTCAACTAAAATTACAGAATACCATATTAACCGCATGGGCATCTTATCCAACCAACTAAAGTAAACTGACCGATTTCTGACTGATCATGGAAGGAACAATGGAAAGGTGAAAACTTCAACAGCATAGAAAGTTTTGTGTACCTCGCCTTCATCTGCATCTGAGTGCCTTTGAGGAAATACAACTCTAAGATCATTGTAGAGATAGAATCTCCGCTCTTCCTCGGTACTGTATTGTTGTTATATGGTGCTGATGATGGATCAGATTTGCACCGAAGCATTGATTTCGAGGATTTCTTGGAGGGGCACAGAAATCGCAGATGCAAAGCATAGCGAAGCACAGCTCCACCTGAACTATCATTGATCTTAGAAGGTGAGCAGCATGGTTTCTTCTCTCCTATGCCAAACTTGTTCATTTGACAGCAGCAACCATCAGAATCAGAATGGTCTTTCTTATTTCTCGGAGAACTAGACTTATTTAATTCATTAGAATCACTATCCAATGATCGAAATCTTGCTTTCGGATCTCCTTTTTCTGATTCGTCATATGAGTTGCAGTTCTGTCCACCGCCGCAGCCTACAAAGACAAACAGAAAAATTAGCACTGACTCGAAGTCAACAGTTTGGATTCAACCATTATTTTGGTATCAGGCCATCAGCTGATTACGTTCTGAACATAGAGTTCCCGTTCACTAGGTTCACTTCCACATGAAACTGACTGAGAAGATTTGGGCCCAACATTAACATCACAAGTCTTGCTTCCTTCTTCCACTGGATTAGAGGGTAAGACAGAGGGGGAGAGTGTGACCTTTTGCCGCATGAAAGTCTGTCTCGTTACACAATAAGAGAAACAAGATGAGAACAGATGCTAGAAAGCAAAAAACAAAAAACTAGTTACTGAGATTTATAAAGCAGCCCTCGAAAAATCTACATTTGATCCCTCTGAGAAGGTAAAAGCATGTCCATTCCAGGCCTCAAACTCTCAAATACTTTCAGGTACACATTAAACAATAGACTACCTGCACTGTCACTGCCAATTTCCAAATTGGCTTATCTTTACTTAGTTGAGGGAAATCACTTGGGAGATCTAATAGTGTAATACTTTGCAACATGTACTGATCTCTTATGCACATGATAAACACCAGACTAAAGCCCATAAAAAATGGGTTCAGCCTAGCAAACAACCCAAAAATGAAATTTGCTCAGTCAGTAAACAAGGATGTACTGTATACATATTTGAATATTTCACATATGGGTCAGCAAGAAATTAGGTAAAGAGCGATCATACGGTGAACATTCAGTTCTTTTCTAGTATGAAATGAAAAATATTAGTCCAACGTTATAGAACATAATGGAAAATATTAGTAATTCTTGTACCTTGGTTCCGGAAGGCATGTCACTCAAGTCATAGTTGCAGAAGAAAGTATGAAGTGGAGTCTTCTCTGGGTTGCTCACCACCTGTCAAAATCGTATAATTTTTTTATTTCAATTGTACAGAGACACAAAATACAACTCCCAAATGTGCGCAGATGCAGATGTGTAAATCAGATCCTGTAAATCTTTGCCTTTATTGACTGTTATGAGGAATTCCCCCCCAACAAACAACAACAAAGAATCTTTAGTCCAAGTTGCATAGAGATCCCAGCAGTAAGCAGATATATGTAACAGCTCATATCTTCAAACATGAACCAAATTATTCAAAGTAAAGATGCAAACAATGGAAGGGGTGAAATTAAAATGTCATTTGTGTAATGCAGTAAGGTACAAAGAAAACTCAATGAAGTTTTTCAGAAATTGCCTAATGCCTATAGACATAACACTGAGGGGAGGATGTTTATTAAAACAAAATAGCTCAGTATATGCAAGAACTCAGCAGTCTTGTCTGTATACATTTCATGCAGCAAGGGAGGCTTTAATTGTGCTTTATCTCAGCTGTTAACAATTCTATCAAAGCAAATGCAGACAACTCCGCCGCCGAAAGAATTTCTGATGTCAACAGGCCTTGTCAATCCAGGTAGCTTGTATAGACATTTGATTATGAACGAGTTCAAATAGAGTTAAAAAGCATAAACTAGTGCACGATAAAGAACAATAATTTCACCAAAATTGAACCGGTCAAAGGTCAGGACAATATTAATGTTAGGGATCTGAAACAGTTTAGTACCAGTTGTATGCGACCCTTAACAGGGATGCGTGAACGACTTTTTGCTGATAGCGAATCATTATTACTGTAGCTTCTTTGGAGCTTCGGGCTTTGCTGTTATTCGAAGGCAACCTCCCGGCAAGATCAATAGAAGAATAGTACAATAAGGAGCTATCCTCATCGATGCTTGTTACTGAGAATGGAAGTTTCTGGGTTGTGGGGAAGAAACTACCACCAGTGACACTTAGAACAGCTAAGAAACCATCAATTGTCTGCATTCAGAGAGGAAATGGAATCAAATTCAACAATCAAGGGCCCTGTACATATTAGTAAGTAGACAAGAAATTAGAGACCTGACTGTCTTTTCCATACAGTATCGACGGATAAAAGGGACTCCTCAAAGGAGCCAACGAGTGACCTCCTTACATGCAAAGACAAACTCCGACCATAACCAATTCGAGGAGATGTAGGTCGGGGGGATGTAGGGGAAGATTCAGGGCCACAATTTCGGTATCTTCTCAATGAACTCCATTTAGGTGTCATAACTTCAAGCTCATCATGTAACAAGTTAGTTCCTTTTGATACCTCCTGCATCCTAGTTCCATCAGAACCTCCGTTTTCTTCAAATCTAGGAAGTCATTCTCAAGATCTTTCATTATATATCTTTGGGATCCTGACACCTTAATTTTGTTCATATATTTAGGGCTGAGAGGAGACAGAGAAAGCGGAGAGTGTGCTAATTTTGCACTAGCAGCTAGATGATCATAATAGGATACAGAATCCTTGCTCCCAAGTAAAGGACCATCAGTGAATGAATTAGAATTGCTCCTAGTAACATCCCATTCTGGGCTCCAGCTAGAGCACCTGGAGGCTGGAGTATCCCGTGTTTCAAAAGAATTGAGGCATCCTATGTTGGCTTTTTTATTATCTTGGAAGCCAGTACCGTATAGTTTATCAGCTGAATCAGAATGCCTAAATCTAGAATCACCAGAAGAAAGATTGAGCATATCACCATTGAACTGTTTAGGGGCGCATTTTTCAATGGAGAGAACAGTCTTTTCCTTGCCTGAAGTTCATGCTGATCAAATGGCAAATGGCAATTACTGTTGACCAAAAAGATGAATCGACTATATTTGTATCTGTTCCATCAGAACCTCCACAACCAGAATCAAAGCCCACAACCCTTCTTGCCGGCATGTGGACAGAAGGCACCGATTTAGGAGAAGATCTAAAATTTCCACCCCTTGAACTAATATTTAGTCCACAGAGGTCTGCATGTTCAAATTCATGACTGTCTTTAGAATACCCATTTGATTCACTCGGACCATCTAATGTGGTCTTTCTATTAAAATCACCTATCAATGGGTACGAAAGCACCCTGCTGCTAGAGCTTCCTGCAGGAAGCCCATCCAAATCACAGGCACTAACTCCTCCAAAATGTGGAGGACAAGAAATAGAAGTGCGCAATGCTGTTGGCGCCTCATCCTTGACTGTCGAAGGTTGGGGTAAACCCATCGCAGCCTAGTTTGGGATAGCACCTAAAATGAAGTCTTTTGGTGTCCTTCAGAATCTCTATTTCACTCCCCCAGAATACCAATTGATGTCCAAGAATCATCTACTGAACTCAATCAATATAGGAAGGGTAGAACTACACTCTGGACGCCTCCGAAGAAAGGATATCATCATCTTTGTGCTGCTACTGCGGCAACTGGAGATGAAGCACAACTTAGACCCTGAGCAAGCAACCAGAAATCTGGGATGAACCATGCTCATCACAGTCCTGCAGAAGTAAATCGAAAGCCAGGCTCAGTGAATATGAGACAGTATTACTTAATTCAGTTAATAAAAGTGAAGTGTCAGCTTGTGGAACTTTGGCTCAATAACCATGGCTGCATCAATACCTACTACACATAAATCAAGACAGTAGAGGTTCACCGCATAAATATGTGAGCACTCTCGAAACAAAAAAGATTGAAGATTGAACCAAAAATCACATTCGGACTGGCGGACCCCAGCTCGATTAAAGGAGGGGCTTCACAGCAGCTGTAAGAGCAAGAAAGGAAGAAGCACAGATTTTGGGCGAACACAAGAGCAGCTCCATCATCGATCGGGACAAGCAAACCAAGTTACCACAAATAACTGAACAGAGCCCAACACGACAAGAGAAATTGCGGGGAAATCCAAATCAAAATTACTCCTACTTGGATATATAAATCAAGGATGCCACACGACAGCCTACCTGACAGACCAAACAGAGAAATCAGCCGCATGGCCGCCGAACGGAATCGGGTCCTGAGCGATGGGACTGCTTCGATCCGATCGATCGCTAGAATTAGAAGTCGGGGTCCAATCCGGTCGATCCCTTCTGGGTTCTTGGCTTCCCCTCAGTTTATCCCCCTCCCCTTCCTAATCTTTTCCCCTCTCTCTCCCCTTACCCTTCCCCTCCTCTCCGTTCTTGGCTGCTCCACCTCCTCTCCTATCTTGTCAAATGGTGACTATATAATTGTGCAACAAGACACGGGTCGTTAACTGAGGAGCTAATCAGAGATTCCTACGTTGGGAAACGCTGGATTAGTAGCGCTGGTAGCATCTGGTAGTTTCAATCCCGTGGAAGGCTGTTTCGGTTTGGCTTGTGTTTAGTTTGTATTCTGTTGTTCGACGCGACGACGCCCACGGATAAAAATGTTTTCCCGAGGACTCACATCTTGCATTTTGGTCCCTCCAGTCCTCTGATTTGGAAAAAGGAGGATGGCACCCTAGACTTCTTTTATCCTACCTCGCTTGGCATATATTATCTCAAGATTACGATTGATATAGGTGGTTTTAGTTTGTCCTACATTCTATACCTATTTGGAAAAGCAAGTAAACTTTGAAATGATTGAGTAGATGTTAACCCAAGATCTAGGTTGAGGAGAAAAGGGAAAGTAATCACTTACCATGAGCTTGTTGCATGCTCATCTCCAGCTAATCCAATGTGACATCCCAAAACTTGACAATAAAGACTAAACAAGCCTTATGTAGCATTTTGCTAGTAATGTCGATAGCTATGGTCGCGGCCACAAAAATCTAAAGCGAACAAGATCTATCTTGTTATTTACCAACTATTGCTTGTAATAATAACTATATCTATGGGCCAAATTACAGCCCAAAGGTTTATTATGAAAACAACGTTTTCATGACTCTAAAGTCAAAACAAATATTGCTCACAGTATGGAGATGTCACGTGCTTCATTCATTAAATCAACACCCAAATTTTGTAAAAGGGGAAAGACTCATTTGTTTCATGTGACTTACTTTACGTATGTGTGTTGTTGTGTATAGATAGAATAGAATGAATTGCCATCGATCACGGCAAGCAAGCTTCAGGACACATGGACATTTGGTTCATTTTCTAACGCAGTACCCTTTTTCGCCACTGCCAAGGAAATGACGAGAGATCGAATATATTCTGATGTAATGAATTCGTGACGCTTAACTTTTAAAATCGTGATCTGGGAGTATCATAGTCTTCTCTTTCTTTCAAAGCTGCGAGTATGAGAGCAGCATGCACAAAAGAAAGCACTAGTTTGCAGAGGGGCTTATCTGTGAAAGCAACGTGAGAAAATAAAAAGAAATGAAGCGCGTGGGGACCACCGGCTAGTATCCGTAGTACTTTCTCCTTTTGCATCAATCTAAAGGACGGTAATAATTGCGACCTGTGCTCGCTAGAGCTTTCCTCTCCATTTTCTTCGCCTCCTTGCCCAGCATCACCTAGCACTTCTCTTTCGTTTTATCTTTCTCGAACTGCGAGCTGCAGTGTCTACAATAGTTATCTCTTTGAAAATTCTAACCTACTAGTACTCTCCGTTTTTTTTTTTTAAAAAAAAAAAAGAGTTCGATTTTCATTTTTTTTTTTTTAAAAAAGAAGAATGATATAGAGAGAAATACTAATGTCTATGACATGACATTGTTATCTCTACATCCTCGCAAAATAATAATAAAAGAATAAGTATCTTTACATTTATCATGGAATATATTTTCATAGCAAACATATATGTAGGACTCCAATATTTTCTCTCCGTCCCTAGAAAACGGTCATTGGTGTGAGTTTCATTCGGTTTTAGAAAATACATGCAACATTTGTATCTTTAAATATTTTCGTTAAAAACTAGATTCAAAAATCCTCCCAATACGATACTAATTTCGTATTATAGTTATTAATATTTTTTAATATATATTTAGTTAAAGGTGTTTCTTAGAAAACACAAACGACTGATCCTAATGATATTTTGTTAACTTAGTGGAACTTAAATCCTTTTTTGGTAGGACTGAACCTATCCACATGTGTCTTCATGCCATGGGTACTAGCATTTTTCTTGTTTTGTTCTAGCGTTTGTTTTAGGATTTCGTAACATTTTTTTTAGCGACGTGGTTTGTCGATAGCGAGACGTATGCAATGTTTTATTAATCTCGTTTCAATGGTCTTTTATATATATATACTCATACCGTACAGGGTAAGAAGCGTATACGTGTTTGTACTTTGTAGAGATCATATTATATATCCAAACCTATAATAACGCTCGTAAGCTCGCAACCTATGATTATTGCTGTACTCCTATGTTTGGTACAATAGTGTGTTTTAAATAACCCAGTACTGCCTCTGTTTTTATTTTTTATTTTTTAATCTTTGTTTAGGTACTCCGTATCCGATTCGGGGATCGCCTCTGTTTCTTGCACCACCAGGGCCGCATGTCCGTTCCTGACGTTTTCTTTGATTTGACCGGTGGCATAGGACCGTCCACTATTGCAAGTAGCGGCAAAAGCCAAAGGATAGACGGAGGCATCAAGCTATCCACCATTGTAGTTGTAGACCAAGACTAGACTAGAGGCGTGCAGACATTGGACAGAATTGAAACGGGCGACAAGTGCCCAGGGGCCGCCGCCTGATCCACAACGCCATCCGCTCGTCCGGCGGTGGTTGACGGCATCGCATACTCCACGCGTGAGCCGTGACCAAGTTGGTGTATCTGTCCAAGGCGAGGAATTGGTCCATCCATGAGTCATGACTCATGGGGGACATCGACCTCGACCAGACCAGACTAGCCCCACAGCCCGCAACTTGCACCGCACATGCATTGCTCTCCGACGTCTCCATCTGTTGTTCTTGCTCTCTTCTCTCTCTGGATGTGGGATAGGAGTACTATACCGCACCACACCACACCTGTGCGCATCGTACACAGAATCTTCGGCCTGACCATACATGTCGAATGGACGCGTCTTCAAGTGAGGGAGGAGTGGACGTGTCTAACGCGTCACTCTCGGACACAGCATTATTTGATGTCTCACCTTCAAGGATTTGCCCGAACCATGCTTGCTTCCAGTGTGTGACAACATCTCCCATTGTTTGGCTGGCTGGCAGGACCATGGTCCATGGATAGATAGGCAAAGGAGTTTCTAGCACTAGCATCGAAAAGACGTTATCAAGAAAGGCAAAACTAGAATCACTATTTGAGGACATCTGAGAGAGTTTCCCTTCCGAATACATGTTATTGACACCACCTCGCCTCATGTAAAATCTTATCTCCAGAGACTCATTCGTGAGCCATAAACTGATGCAGAGTCATGCGCAGCCATCCGGCTGCGGTGGCGAAGACAAAGGAACAGGAACTGGAGTACTGGACACATCTTGGTGGCTCTACAAAATCAGCTCATGCTAGTTGAGTTGCAGCGGCAGTGGGTACTCGTCTTACCATCATGGCACATAGTATCTGAGTATAGACATTAGACAAAGAAATGCAACAGGCAGGGTTCTGTTGAATTAGGCTGTTGCTGCCATAGGTACTGCTGCTCTGTAGCAAGCACGCTTGGCTGCCCGGACGATGTCATCCACCTGCAAGTGTCGTAATAACAAGGGGTCAAAAGAGGACCACCTACAAATAATCAATCACGTGAGCCTACTTTCAATGCTTACAGACTAACATCACAGACACCACGTTCACCTTTTACCAGCCAAGGCTCCAAAATTCTATCATAGATAGAAATATCTGCACCTGGGGCATCATGGTGGAGATCATGCAGTGCACCTATCAGAGCGTGTAGAGAGTAACCTACTACCCCCAGCCTTTGAATAAATGGTGTTCAAAACTAGCTAATTACTCCACAACAACCCCCCCCCCCCCCCCCCCCCCCAAAAACAAAACACATACACACACACAACTCTGGCTTTGGACCTGGAGAAGCGTTTGTCCAGGTTCAAAGATAGAATTGCATTTTTTGGGATCCAGTAGTTATTATTCAACTAGCTAGCTCGTTCCTAAACATCAGATATATTTCAAAAGGAGCGTACTATACGTATTTTCTAAAGGACCTGTTAACTATCTGCTACAACTCTCATGCACCACACATGCCACCATGACTGAACTCTCATGTGCTTGACACACCGACCTTGTCTGTTAATTCAGCTATTGGCAAAACAGCTATTGCTCATCACCTAAATTAGCTTCTGTACCTTACCATGTCGAGGATTGCAAAACAAATATTAATTGTACGGAATGCAGGTCAAAGTTCATGTATTGTTTATGGTGCTACAAGTGAACCTGCTATGACATTAGCTTTGTCGAATAACAAGAGTTGTGTAACCACAAATCCATATGCAAACTATAAATGAAAGTGAAAGGACCAGTATGGACCTGTGGAACAGCCATCCTCTCAAGGTTGGCAGCATACGGCATGGGCACATCAGCTCCAGCAATCCTCTCAACCGGTGCATCAAGATACTCAAAACTGTCCTCTACAACAGACATACTGCAAAGAAGATACATTTCAACACATTACAAGAGACTTATACCATAGATTGGGAGGGGGGTGCAGTAGAGACAGCAACTGACCATATTTCAGCACCAATCCCATGTTGCGGGAAACCTTCTTCTACGGTTACCAATCTATTGGTTTTCCTCACAGATGCATTAATAGCAGCTCTATCCAGCGGTCTAATTGAGCGAAGATTGATTACCTGAACAGAGAATTACTAAAGAATAAGACAACAATGATGGACTCTGCAGGCAAAGAGATCTGGTAGCACAAGACTAGTGTACAATAAGAAATGCAAAAGCAAATTACCTCGCACTGATACCTTCCTTGGCCAGTATATCGGCGGCCTGAAAAATGGTAGAGCATGAGAAGTGCAATCAGTACCACCAACTAAAGAACTTGGTTTAATGGATCTTCTTTTTGTAAAAATTGCAAAAGAATAAAGTTATAATTTTAAAAAAGGAAATGGCTCATATTACAGATATCCAGGTAGAGCCAATCCGTACATTCAAGGTGGCACCATGTGCATGTTGATTTCTTTGCTCAACTTTGTCCATGATAGACAAGGTTGGGCACATGGGAAAAAAAAACCATACTAATGGGGAAAGCCTATCTCAGAAGCAAGGGAATGGAAATCATTGCTCACCATTCCCAAAAAGCAAGGCAACTAAAAAGTTATCATCCCATGTAGCTAAGCAAGATTAGGTAAAGAATCCAAAACATAAATTATATAGTGCACATTGATCTAGTTGGAAATATTTGTGTGAAAAAATCGTCCTTCATAAACAGAATAACAGAAACAATTCAGTATCACATTATTAGCCCTGTATTCCGATGACTATGAAATACATGGACAAGAATGCAAGTCAACACATGTATAACATTAAGCAAACCATCTACTATATTCACACACCTGAAGAGCATTGTATTCCTATGACTATGAAATACATGGACAAGAATGCAAGTCAACACATGTATAACATTAAGCAAACCATCTACATTCACACACCTGAAGAGCATATCCGACCATCTTGGAGAATGCAGTAATAGTGACATCTTTCCCTTTGTCGCTCAATCTACATTCATAAAAACAAAAAATAAGATTTGCAAAAATCCAGCAAGGGAAACCTGATCAAATTGAACTCTTCACTTCCACCAATAATAATAAATATAAGAACATACCTTAGCCTTGCCAATTGGAAGGCAGAAGCTAGAATCAAGTACCTCAGCAGAAACAGGAAACGATTCACCATAACTGCAGAAAAATGCATTATATAATGATAAGACATCAACTCAAACAAGCAACATAGAGAATATAGTTGAACAGAGAAAGATATTGCATACAGAAGTTCATTTTCAAGGAACACAACAGGATCTGGATCCCTGATTGCTGCTTTTAGCAAACCTCGAGCATCTTCGCAGAATATGGAGTTAGAACTTTCAATCCGGGAACATGTGCATACCAAGCTGCATAGCACTGCATACTAAGACAGTTAGTAACTCCATCAAAGTACAGGAACATACCTATCTGTAAATATTTACATTACTATAATGTCAATGAGATGATATGCACTGCATGATTTTTAAAGCGACCTAAAGCTTACACCTCTTTCTCAGTAAACACATTGACATTTTATTTCCATTTTGGGAACAGTTATAGAAACTATTACAGTATGGAGATAAATAACTCTTGTAATGAACTATTTAGTCCTACAACTAATCTACCCTCTGTCATGTACGTCCCCAGCACAAGACTTTCAGAACATAAAATCATATGGCATAACTATTTGTCTTCTAAAGAATACGAACATCAACTGAACAACCATATAGCGGTAAGTTTGTGAACCTGCGAAGTGTTGGGCACCAACTCCAGCAGCAGCAGCACCATTTGGACCCCTGAAGACAATAGGTACAGATATCTGGCCAGCTGACATGTAGTTCGACTTGGCAGCTGAATTAATTATGTGATCAATTGCCTGAATATACAACAGGGTGTAATTAACAGATTTGTTTGCCAGTATTCATATTCTCAAAGATGGAAAAGCAGTACAAGAATAACAAACATTATTGTTGCAGAAAATTGTAAAGAGAAATAGCTGTGCAAGGAATTGTAATCACCAAACATTCATCAGCTTACACCATATCATATTATAACCCCTCTGATTCAATAAACAAATTAGAATTGATCATAGTGTTTAGTGGACAGGGGCTTAAGTTACGTTGAAGGATGTGGGTGCCTAGGCACCCAATTTTTTTTTTTTTTTTTTAACACTATTAGGAATAAATTTTCACCATGTTTACAGATTAAATTTTCACTCCTATAAGGCACCCCTCCTCTAACTTGCTCTAGCTTCACCCCTGTTAGTGGATCTGGCAGATTTTCCCAGATATTCTACCATGTGAAATTAAACTGGAGGGAGTTCATGTCACTTTTTCTCAAGAGAAGAATGTCTAAGGACATGTTAACATGCTGATTATGCATATACATCTTTCCTCAATGAGGTGCTACTTAATAAAAATGCATTACAATCGTCAACCATTAGGAGCCATTCTAATTTAAGCAACAAATGCTTCTTAGAAGTAGTAAGCAAAAGATAGAAGGACAAAAACAGATATGAAATAAGATTCTTCATGAAACAGGAATTTTCTGGGATTGCAAAGCATGTAGAGAAAATGAGTACAGAAAACAAAAATGTGCCGAAAGCAAAGAACATATCAAAGCAAACGAATAATTTAATAATTGAATTAGTATGCTCATTTGCAGAAATGATTAACAACTGACCTGCATCGAAAAGTTAAATGTCATGAACTCTACTATAGGTCGAAGACCATGGTATGCGGCGCCAACACCAATGCCAGTGAAGCCAGCCTGAACCAAAATACACAAGATCAGTATGAGAATGTGATTGGATCAACCTGGCAGCTTATGAATGGACAATGGTGATCAATTTGCGGGTTTATAACCTCAGTGATAGGAGTATCGAGAACCCTATCAGGGCCATACTTGTCAAGCAAACCCTTGGATATCTGCAACAATGAAGAGAAGCTCAATACCAGTAACATTCGTATACTACAATTCAGTTGCCACAGGGGGAGAGAGAGAGAAACCAAGCGTAAATCTTTGGAAATATTACTGACCTTGTATGCTCCTTGGTACTCACCAACCTACCACAGACACAACAATTATTATTAAACCAAAAGAAGCAAGAATGGGACACAGAAAATAAACACGGACAGGTACTGGTGGTACCTCTTCTCCCATCAGGAAAACAGAAGGGTCTGCTGACATTTCTTCATCTAATGCGGTATTCAATGCTTCCCGTACAGTTATCTAAATATGCAAACAGAAGTGGTTGTGTAAAACTTCATGCCAAACGTCAAGGTCATAACATATAAGTACATCTCTAGAGAACCAAAGCCACCTTCATGAATTAATAACCTAACAGGACATATAACTGTACCAAATGTCGCTGAGACCTCAAGGTATAGTTCAGAGAATGAGAGATCACACTGATACTTAGGTTCTCTATCTACAGAAAACCAGTGAATCACCAAATCACCTCATAACACCCCTGTTAGTCCAGTTATTCAAAGGTGGTGAACTTTTTTCAGGTACTGTATGAAGCATCCACCACCTGAGCACCTGGTATCTAGTCAGTACACTGTTAACTCCCCCAGCAAAGGCAGAGAGAGGTACGTGCCATACAGTTCCCGCCTAATGCCAGGTGCTCTTCCTCTTCACAAATGTGAACAGTATCACCGGGTGAACAATCAGTAATCTATCTCCACAAACGCAGTATGTTTTCCATCGCAAGCAAATTTAGTCATCATCAGTCTGATTCACAACTGCGCCATGACCCAACCATTAGATCCCCCCCACGTACCCGTTTCCCTGTACTGTACAGATACCGCCGATTCCATCCGTTGCCGATCAAGGTCGACAGCAAACAACAGTCGCCATCACGCAGCATCCGGCACCAGAAAAGGGGAGAGAAAAAAGGTTTCGAAAATCTAGTCGTGAGGAGTGAATTTCGCAGTCGAAGGAAAAGCAAGCGTTTCTCATGACAACACACACAATCGGCGAGGCGCGACACGGATCACAGCGAGGAACCAATCTGCTGGAGCGCTGACAAACAAGCAAACATTGGTTCCCATTCCCTTCCCTATCTAGCTAAGGGGGGAAACGTGGTAGATTCTGCGACGCGTGGGGATCGCGAAGGAGAGAGAGTAGCGTGGTGCTCACCTCCTTGGCGGCGGCGGAGTAGGTCCTGGCGGGAGCGGTGGCGGCAGCTGTGGGGCGGAGAGAGCCTGCGCCAGTTGGGTGAGTACCTGCGGGAAGGGAAAACGGATCACGGTGAGAGCGAAGCGAGAGGGTGCGGAGGGGGAGCGGTGGCGGGAGAAGCACTGACGCATCCGGATCCGAGCCGCCTCCGCGCGACGCCCAGCATCTCCGACGCGATCGGCGGCGGGGTTGTTGGAGGCTGTGGCGACGGGGAGAGGAGAGGGAGAGGAGGGCGGGTGCGGTGGCCTGGGATGGGACTGGGAATATGATGATTATGATGATAGCTGCTGTTCGATTTGGATGAGAGTCCGTCCACTCTCCTCTCGATTGCCACCAGAATCCAGATGAATCGAGGCGGCGGCGGCGGCGGTGGGGTGGGTGGGGTGGGTGTGGCCGTGCCGGGAGCCGGGAATGGTATGCGCGGGCGTGCGTGCAGGGGACCAGGCAGGATGCGCAGGCGAATTTGCGCAGCGGGTCGGCCTGGCCTGATCCGTTTATACCAGCTTATAGTTTTCGGTAAGAGATTTAAAAATAATATATGAACTCTAGTATTTTTAATAACTAAATAATACTCCCTCCGTCCCAAAATAAACGACGTTTTGGGTTTTTCACAAAGTTTGACTCGATTTGTAGAAAATATGGAGAAGATTTAAATCTTCAAATAAATTTGTTAAAAACTAGATGAAAAGATCTTTCCAACGATACTAATTATGTAATATAAATATTAATCCTATTTTAATATATAATCGCTTAGGCGGAGATTTTTTTAGGAAGCTGCCAATATCTCACTGCTGCCACGTAAGTGTCTAGTCGGACAAATAAATTTAGTCGTCGATACGAGAAAGAAAAGCCACAGTTGGCAGTTGTCATCCATACAAAATTAACTCGTGCGTGCAGAAATCAGGGGAGACAGGAACGTTTTTTTTTTTTTTTTTTTTTTTTTTGACGAAAAGGAGACAGGAACGTTGATGTGGGCGGGGCATCTGGCCAGAGCTGCGGCCGAGGGCCAGCGAAGCCCGGCCGTTGGGGGTGTGCAGGGGCCAGGGGAGCCGGGATCGAGAGCGTTCGTGCGCGCGCCATCCACTGGTCCATCCTTCGTCCGTCCGTTCGTAGTGGCTGGCCACGTCGGCGAACCGTTCGGAAGTGCATCGTGCATGGCCCTGGCCGGCACCTGCGACCTGGGGAGCGGTGGCGGCGGCGGCGGCGGCGCTTTGCATCGCTGTCGTGCCATCCGGCTGTCCGGTTGCCAAAAGCTCCCGCTGCCACCACCAGCACGACACGAAGCGGCCACGGTGCAGGCTGCATGCACAGGGCAGGCAGCACGCTGCTATACGCGTGTTCTGGTCTAGAAGTTGCTCGCCGGCCCGGCCGCCGCAGCTGACCCACCAGTGACCAGCAGCAGCGCGTACGTTGTGCTGTCACGATGCTTTCGGCCAAGTGCTTCATCTCGATTATTAGTTAGGAGGATTAGCTACCACCGATCGTTGTTTATGTTCTCGCCACCCAATTTGGTGATTGAGTATTAGTTAGATGCTGGGTCTTGGCTTTAATAACATGAATGGGACGAAGAATCTAACTCTGCTTTGTCTTCTTAATTAGTAATGGGTGTGCTCGGTCGTCGCAGCTCTGTCACTGTGGCTGCTTCATTTGCTCTGTTTTTCTTGCTTCCTCTCCCTCTGCCACGTTGGATGGATTGAAACTTAAGCTAGCAACTTCGACAACCATTGGAGACGCCCTGAGTGACGCATGTGCAGTCAGCAGAGCCGCTGGATCAGCGCTGTAAATCAGTATTTATCAAAGCTGCTAGGGCATTTTAATTTTTATCAGAGTTGATGACTGTGTCACTGAGGCCAGAATATATTCCTTGCATGTCATCAACTCAACTAACCCTACGGAAGACATTCAGTATATGATAATCTGTTTTTTGTTTAGTCAAATTAGCTATCATTGCCCCCTAAATCCTTTTCCTCCTTTATTATCGCTTCTCCTGCCGTACAAATTGGATGGACACGGCCACTCGACAAGTCTGCATCAATAAAGTCAACAGCAAAATGCTATTGTCCTCGCCTCGCGCCAACTTATTGCATTGCACTGGTGTGGGTTGGGCCATATGTTGGTCGCTGAACATGGCCCAGATGATGCGGCCATACAGCTCCCAGCCCACAGGCAGGCAGACATTCTATATGGGCCGGGCTGTGCCTGGCACAAGACTATTGATTTCAAAAACACGCACGCAGTTGGCCGCGTCTAATTGGCTTTGTAGTCCAAATGGTAGGGGCCGATCCAGGTGGGGCGCTACCCACCGCGGGTTCAAATCCTGTTGCTGCGCACCTTTTCTTGGGATTTTCCCAGGATTTCCGGCGTTATGCATTAAGTGGTAGCGGCGTTCCCGCCGACGCACGAGGCGCCAATGGTGACTTCGAATCTCCGGATCCGCCGGGGTGCTCGGTCGCCCGAGGTGCTCATAGGGGTAGGGTTTCAAGCGTCGCGTGTTCATAGGGGTGAGTGTGCGCGCGTGTTGTGAGTGTCTGCGTTGTAATCGTGTTATTCTCAAAAAAAAAAAAAAAAAAAAAGTTGGCCAGCGTCTCTATAAATCGATTGTTTTTTTTAGGCTTATAAATCGATTGTTTAGAAGGAAAAAAAATTATTCCCTCTGGTATCGAAAAGTTAGTTTTTCCTCACTAACTAGAAAATCAGACATAATCGTCTTCTAAAACCAAACATGTGTTGTGACTTCCATGGTTGTTTCGCTATGCGGTTTATGTTAGTTGAATCATTGAAAAATCATAGCACATAATAAATAAAATCATTAAAAAAATCTAATTTTGTTTGACTCGGCATCAGTAGGTATACATAGTAAACATGTGATATGGTATGTTATAGTTTAAAGTTTTTGTTTTAGCTTTAGATCTATACTTTTCTTTTAGTTAATTCATCTTAGTTGTAGTTTCTGTGATCCAATTGAGATGACTTTTTATGATGTGTTCATCATTGTATGATGGAGCTGTAGGAAAATTTTCGTTCTCACGGGATCATCCATGCATGAGTTATAGACTTCTTTAGGTTCATGTTTGTTAAATAGTTCTTAAATAATTAAAAGTGTGTAAAGATAGAAAATGTGTGTTCCCTATGGTGTGTGGTTGTAGTTGTTCTAAGGTCTAGTACTTACTCCATTCTAAATTATAAGTCGCTTCAACTTTCTTAGCGAAGAAAAAAAACATATCAAGTTTAACTAAATTTATATAACAAAATAATAACATTTATGATACTAAATAAGTATCATTAGATTCTTCATTAACTATATTTCCATAATATACCTCCCTGATGTCATAAATTCCTATAATTCTATCTATAATTTTGGTGAAACTCAAGATGTTCTGATCGTCCAAGAAAGTAGAAAACTATGAAACCAGCTTTTGACAATCTCTCGGGCAGTCCAAACAGGTCTTATTCAAAGCGAGATCTAGCATAGATAGACGCCCACGGTACGCAGCGCCTGTCCCCGGCCAGCGGCCACGCACATTATTTTTTTGGCACGTTTTTTTTATTTGACAAGTATATTTTTGGCACGTTGGAACAGCACCAATAATGGATATGCATTTGGATACGATGACGACGACGACAAGCTTGGATACAGGAGTCTGGGCTTATCGTTTCCTTTTTTTAATCTAGAAAAACAAAACTATGCACAAAATACTACTCTTCACGGTTGCATTATTCTGTGCTTTGTTACGTTGGCAAACAAGCATATTATGACTTCAGGAAATTGACCAATGTGCCAGTCAGAAGCTGAGGACGTGAGACATACATATTGTTTGCCCGATCTCATGCTAGACAGGTTTGGATCACACTTGAGATTGAGCAGGAGATTGAGGCGGACGAGCTACGCATTGGAACAATATTGGTCTAGCGGATCTTATTTTGACAGGGTGCTGGTATGTTTGGTCTCAACGAAGACAAATTGTCCAGTCACCACCATGGTCGGCTCTGTCCATTGCCGCGATCACGATGAATTACAAATTGGCATCAAAGAAAACCGCTGAGATAAACAAGATGCGGATGAAGCCCTCTGAAGGGATATTGATAAAGTGGGTAGCATAGAAGTGGTCATTTGATACAAAGTTATATCTCGCATGTAGTCAATGCAACCATGTATTGGAAAGTTATGATTGGCACACCAAATCAGGTGTAACCGTGTGGAATTTGAATCAGATTGTATGGAATTTGTGATCTATGATGAATGCTACCACCAGTATTGGAAAGATTTTCATTCTATTTCCACTAGGCATTGTAGTAGAGATTGTATGTCATAGCTCATGAACTAGCTAGGCAAACTTTTGATAGGCAAAAAATCTTGTTTGGATATATGATCCCCTACCTTCATTTGACAACTAGTAGTAAATGATGTACTATCTTGTTGAATGAATAAAGCTTGTGGTGAGATTTTTTTTAAAAAAAAGAATTACTACCCTCCATCCCAAATTATATTTTCCTAGATGATTTTGGAGAGTCAAAACATCTCAAGTTTGACCAAATTTATATGATAAGGTAATAACATTTATGATGTCAACTAAGTATCTTTTAGAGAAGAAGTAGGAAAAACATGTTACCTATATTGCGTCTCTAACGTTTAAACAAAACGCCTCTGATGTGAGTGATGTTTATACTATTGTAAATAATAAGTATTACTCTCTCTGTTTCAATTTATAAGAAGTCGCTTTTGAATTTTTTTGATGCATCCATTTTGCTATGCATCTAGATATAATAATAAATTAATAATATGTCTCGATACATAGTAAAATGAATAAACTAAAAAAGTTAAAGCGACTTATAATTTGGAACGGAGGGAGCAAAACTCATCGAGCTGGTGGCCAGATTTATTATGTATTTTCGGAGCTTCAATTTATCTTCATTTTGTCTTGGAGAAGTCTCCTGATATTTTTTGGTGTAGAGACCCAAAGAATCTCCTATTTCGTGTGGTGCCGCTTGCAAGCCCAGATAAATACTCAAAAGATAGAGACGCCTACAGCTACACCATCGTCGTCCCCTGACTCACCCTGGGCATTCGGTTTAAACCGAAAATTCGGTTCGGTTCGGTTCGGTTCGGTTAAAAATTTTGGTTTCAAGAAATCCAAAGCCGATCGGTTTGTTGGAATAGCGTAAACCGACCAAATGGGTTTCAGTTTTTTCGGTTTTTAGGTTTAAACCGGCTTCCGATGAACACAAACAACAGCGAGCAGCGCTCAATCCCTCGCCCTGCCGCAAGACAAGCCGCCGCCCCGGCCGCCCCCGCTCGGCGGTAACTCACGTGCCGCTGCCCCGGCCGTCGCTCTAGCTAGGCCAAGCTGCCGCCCGCTGCCGCCGCCGAAGGTTTGCATCGCTGCCGCCTCGTAGCGCCGCTGCGCCAAGCTACCGCCGCGCGCCGCCGTCCCCATTTCGCGCCGCCGCCGCCGCATGCTCGCCGCCCGCCATTCGCCGGCCCGCCGCCACGCAGCCCGCTCAACTCGCCGCTATGTGGTTAGGTTAGGGAAGAGACGGGAATGGGGATGGGATGGGAGACGGGGATCGGAGACTGAGCGACAGGAACGGGATGGGGTCGGGGTGCGTGCGGGTGCGATCTGGGAGTCGCGGTGGGCACACCGGTGGTGGGCTATGCCTTCGTGGGCTTGGGCCGGAATCGCAGACGCTACTTGATTGATCGTTGTTCGGTTTTTTCGGTGTTCGGTTTGATTCAACCCCAAAACCGGGGCGAAACGGAAAACCGAACTTCCAGACTGAAAACCGACACCGAACCGAAAATCAAAACACCGACATTTCAGGTCGGTTTTACGCTCGTTTCGGTTCGGTGATCGGTTTTCGTTAAAAGTGCCCAGGGTGAGTCCTAGTGCCGCACCCCTACACCATCGTCGTCCTAGTGCCGCACCCAAAAATGCTGTCATTCCTGCCTACAAAAAGGACAGCATCGGTGCAGCGTCGAGATCTGTATCCAGTCACGGTCAGTCGTGGGCTCAGCGTCAGAAAAAGTTGATGCCCCAATAAAGGATACACCACGTGCTATATTCTGCTTGGCGACCGTCGTTAGCTTTAAGATGAGGCCATGGGTTGCCATGCACTTCATCAGATCAGACCACCAGTCGCCAGCCCAGCAACGGAACACAGCGGCTATGGGAAGAGGAGAGGCGACGATGGCGGTAGCTCTGCTGGTGGCGCTGGTCGCTTCGGCGGCAACGTTGCCGGGGACGGCGAGCGCGTCCCCGGCGGAAGGTGTCCAGCCGCTGTCGAAGATCGCCATACACAAGGCCACCGTTGAAATGCAGCCGTCGGCGTACGTGCAGGCCACCCCGTCGCTGCTCGGCGAGCAGGTAAGACGCGGTACCCGTGGCGTATGCACACCACGCGCCCGGCGAGCAGGTAAGACGCGGTACCCGTGGCGTATGCACACCACGCGCCGGCGCGTGGTGTCGAACTGTCGATAAGCTAGAGAGCAACTAAGCTGTTTATTTGTTCTTGCATTCATTTTCTGTCATCAGCTAGATGAATTTGTTTGCCATTGACCAGAGATATAACCCATAAATAAATTAGAGCATGTTTGAATCCCGGACTAAAGATGGTCTTTTTAGTACAAACCCGGACTAAAGGCGTGGTCTTTCCCGGTTGGTATTACAAACCTGGACTAAAGGTTTTCACCCGGGATTAAAGATCCCCTATATGGGTCAGTTCAAAAAGAATGTGTCCGGTACTTTGTCACACATGTGTGTTAGTAAGGAATTGAATCTATACGCGATATGATGCAAGAGGTCTTGGGTTTGAATCTCACACACATCGCAAGAGAGGTCTCAAAAATTTCATTTATTTTTTCGTTCGAAGATGAGCTCTAGTCCCTATTCGTGATCCGGGATTAAAGGCCGAGACCTTTAGTCGTGGATTGATAGTCCTTCTCTATTAGTGAGATTTCCAACGCTTGAGGTCTAGATGCATGTTTGGGCATACCACTCGGTTTAGAGTGCCAAGCAAACAATCCAATGCCCCTATTGCCCTAAATGTATCCTTAGTTCTCAAGATCCCTACACACTTGTAGGAATCTTAGTTCTTATTTATAGTGACGATTATATGTCTCAAAAAAATCATCTGCTTTTTTGTGTGTGTGTGTGTTAGTAATCGTATTTTTTCTGATTATAGCCTTTGTTTGTGTGTGAAAATACGGGTGAATGGCTCGGTCGTGAAAAAAAACTTTGTTTATGTGTTAGTAATCCGAATGTTTTTATAATAATTTGATGGTTACCAAACACATCCGCGTTTTCATCATGTATAACTTAGTCAAATTTATGTATATTAGTTTGATTTGATTTAATTATAGCTGCCAATGTTTATTACTTAGGAAACTAAACAACCTAGGCTCGTTAGCCCTGCTAGCATCCTTGTTGCACATGCGCTTTCTTCCGTGGGTCGTGCTAACAAGATCATTAGGTTCTCCACCACCGGTGTGCAATGTTGGCCACCAGGCCGATTCGCGTCAACCCTTAGGGCGGCCAAAATGTGTCACCAGCACCTCTTTGGTGTAGGAACAAGACACAATAACACTACTACAAAATTTCTTTTGCAAGACACTTCCAAAAGATTAATGGTGGCGTTTTTTAAAAACTGCCACGATAAATAGCTTGATTTACCATGGCGGTTTTTTAAATTAACCATGGTCATTATAATAACCGCCACGGTTAAAGAGGCCCAAATATCCGCCCAAAATCACCATATCGACCCACTATAATTTCAAGCGCATAAAAGAAACACTCACCCAAACCCTAACTCCCTCCCTCCCTCGGCCCACTCACCGCCCGCCCTCACTTCCCCACCCCGAGCACCCGCCGCCTCATTTCCCCTGCTTTGAGCCCCGCCGCCCTCCCTTCCCCGCTACTCGCGGATGCCCCCCTTCCCGGTCCTCCGGCGGCCACCACCCTCCCTTCCCCATTCCTCCCATCGGCCGCCGCCCTCCATCACCACTACTACTCAAGCGGTAGCGGCACACGGCGGGCGGGGCGGCGCGTTGTCCCCGGCGGCCAGCGGCCGCCCTCGGATCTTGGGGCGGGGCGCCTCGAACTCGGAGCAGCGTTAGGAATTCGGGGGCGAGCACGTAGCGGCCGCTCTCCCCATCCGGACGGCGGATCTCCATATCCCGACGGCGCCCCCCCCCCCCCCATCCGGGCCGGTGGATCTCCCTATCCCGACGGCCCCCTCCCTCTCCCCATCCCAATGGCGGTCGACCATGGGGAGGCCGGATCCGCTCCGGCGCCACGGATCCAGACTCAGGCGGGCTCCCTACCTCCCGTGGAAACCCTAGCGGCGGAACCGCCGCCGCCGATGGCGACCCGATCTGCGCCCGTTTGGGCCCGGATCCGGCTTTTTTTTTTTCTTTTATTTTTTATTCCATTATTAACGTGGGGCGTTATTTGGGGTTCCAAAACGCCACAAATCAATCCATTGATTTACCGTGACCTTTCCTTTGTGGCGGTTACAATAATCGCCGCGAAAATGGACGGACCTGTCATCCGGGCTTTTTTTCTTTTTATTCCATTATTAATTGTGGCGGTTATTTGGGGTTCCAAAACGTCATGGTCAATCCATTGATTTACCGTGACCTTTCCTTTGTGGCGGTTACAATAATCGCCAGCGAAAATGGACGGACCGGATCCGGGCTTTTTTCTTTTTTATTCCATTATTAATTGTGGGCGGTTATTTGGGGTTCCAAAAACCGCCATGGTCAATCCATTGATTTACCGTGACCTTCCCTTTGTGGTGGTTACAATAATCGCCGCGGAAAATGGACGGCCCAGATCTTGGCTTTTTTTTTTTTTTTTTTTTTTTTATTCCATTCTTAATTGTGGCGGTTATTTGGGGTTCCAAAACTGCCACCGTCAATCCATTGATTTACCTTGACCTTCCCTTTGTGGCGGTTACAATAATCGCCCATGAAAAATGGAAAAAAAACGCCACAAAAAAAATCAGTAGTAGTGTAATGTCATCAATGGTCTCGGCTTTTTGTAGCACAGGTTGCAATTGTCGCACCTTTTTTTTTTTTTTTTGATCGCCAAGACTTGCTAGCCATAATTTTGACCACGCCATGTGGCCGCGTAATAACGGACTACGGGCTTGTTTGGTTGGTCGTGAGGGCGTGTAACACCCCTGTGTTAATTACCGCTTAAGCAATGGATTTGGCCAAAGACAAGTGTATTAGTTCATGGTCAAGTTGTCGGCCGAAAAGACGCGAGAGGAATCAAATTCCGAAACTGTTCCCCTTGTCGGAAACCCCGGATTTCAAACCCTAGTTTGTCCCCTTTTATTTTATTCAAAATTTATCAAGATTTTGGGTATGGTCATTAAAGCATTTTTGTAGAGTTTTCAAAATTGAACAAAGTTGGTATTTTGAGTTTTCAAAGTTTAGTTTAGAATTTTGAAGTAATTTTGAATTTTATTCAAACCCTATTTGCCCTTTTTTTATATTTCAAAATTTATGCAAAATTTGAGAAAACTTTCAAAAAGCTAGTTTGTAGATCTTGTTGAGAGGAACAAAAGTCATGTACAAAGTTTTTCAAGTTATTACATGATTTTAAAAGTAATTTTGAATTCAAATTTCAAAGTTTTGAACCGCATTTCAAAAAGTCAAACTTAGAGGCTGAATTTGAAAATGGTTCAATTATGAAATTTGTAGATCTTGAAAAATTAAGGGGGTTTCTTTTTGGAAAATTTTTGAGTTTAGTTCAAATTTTGAGAGTAATTTGCAAAATTCAGGTTGAAAGAGAAGGTCAAACTTGGGACTTAGAATTTTTCTAAGTCTGAAATCGCGTCCGACAGATCGACGCGTCTCGCGTTCTCGAGATTTTGTTAAGCAACTTGAGTTGGACCAAAAACACGGATTTGAGTTTATGCTTTGAAGACCAACATATCAAAAGTTGAGATCGATCGGATTTGATTTGACAAGGTTTTGACAATCATTTCCAAGTATCATTAAGTCGCTTGACAATGCAAGTTTTGGAGATGATTATCTCTTAATCCCGGAAAGCAGTTAATGATCATGGACCTGTTATGAAAAATGAAGGTTGATCGAGTGGAGAACATTTTGTCAATTGGCCCATGTTGAGATTCGGCCCGAAATAGCCCAAAATGGTGCCACAACCGAACCTACTTTTACATGTGTCGGTTGTTTGTTGAAATGCCTCAATGGAACTCTGACGTCGTCCGGGGCGTGTCACGCTTGGGCGGGCCGACCGCCATTCTTTGCCACGCCCACCACCTGCATTACGCGTATTTGGGAGACTCTTTGCTTTCGTCGCGAGAGGTCAGGCGACTTTTTCCTCGCTCGCCTCCTCCTCCCTCGTTCTTTCGGCTCTCGCGCCTCCCCGGCCGACGCCCCGCGGGCGCCGCCATGGCGGTCGCCGTTCCTCTCCATCCCAACCACCACCCGCCCGCTCCGCTCCGCGTGCGTCCAACCGCCCCCTCGCCTCCCCTTTTCACCCCCTCTCGGGGCACTCCTCGCCCCCGCTTGCGTAAATCGGCGTCGTTATCGCCGTCGGCCCCGCCACCGCCCCGGCCGTCCGCTCGCCGCTGGGCCAGCGCGGGCCGCTGGTTGGTGCTACCACCCATGGGCGCTGACCGTCAGCGCCGATCCTCTGCGTCGCCGTGGCCGTTTGGGCCGGAGTCGCCGGACGAACAAACCTTAATTGCCGCCGCCGCGGCGTTCTCCTTCCCCTGGCAAGGTGGTGCGTGAGAAAGAAGAAGAAGGAAGTAGAAGAAGGGGCAAATTGTAAAATCGAAAACTCCAGGGGAGCTAGGTGAGAAACCTCATGACTCGTGAATAGTGTTCTATCCTTGTTTGTAATTTCAAATTTTATCGTGGGTCTTTTGTAATTTTGCCAAGCCTGTGTTCAGCAGCCGTAGTTGGGCCGGCCTTTTTATCGTTCCTTTGGGCCGGCCTGCCACCGTTGGACCAGGCCGTGCATAGTGTTGGGCTAGATCAGGCCCAAGGCCTTTTTTCTTTTTAACAAATGAATTTCCAATTTTAATTTATATGAATAGTATCTGCTTTTGTTATTTTCATATATAAATTTAAATAGAGCTTCTAAAAATTCTGAAAATTTTTGTATAGCCTTTTCATGATGTCTAGTATTTATGAAAATTTTGAAACTTTGATTTTGAATAGTTCTTGCATGATTTAAAAATACAAATTTTAATTGAAAAATGCATCTTCTATGATTTTTAATAATTATTTTATTTATCCAAAAATCATGAAATTTTATTTGGTGCTGTTTTATGATGTGACCTACTTGTGGAAAAAAGTTTGGGGTCCATTGGAGAAAGTTAAATTATTTTCTATTTTATGCTTTATTTATTTAATTAGAAAATGAGATGATTAGTGACTTCCGACTTAGGTTTTGTGAGAGACTTTCGGGTTGTTTTGTGAACCCTACACCATACCACTATCGGATGGTCCTTGAGAACTCCTTAGGCAATGGTGATGATATCTCGTAAAGTAGTTCAACAAGTTGGTTTTGTTGGGTTGCAACTTTATCGTGAAGTGTAGTTATATTCCAGAGCTTATTATTTCATGCATCATCAAGCATCATGTTTACCATTCCATCACGCTAAAACATACATCATCATCTACGTGTAGAGTACACGAGAGTGAGTCGGATCGGGATGATGAAGTTTTGGAGAAGGTGTTGATATGGTTCGCGATGATCAAGCTTCGAGAGGAGATCCGCTCATCGACGAGGATAATGTCAAGTTTGACTTCGACCATCTTTCTTCGAATCGACTTTCCCTCGCAACCCGTGCAAGCCCCTGATACATTTAAACCTTTCCTTGTGTTTTACAAAGCTTTATATCACCCTTTGCTTTATGCTTTGCATTAGGTGATAGGAGTTGAGTGACAACCTAATTGATGCATTACCATTCCTTGTTTATTTCGATATCTACCTTGATAACCTGTTTTTGCTAAAATGCTAGAACGCTTTAGCCTCGGCTATTCTAGTTAGACTTTTGAGTCAAAATGTGACAAGTCCCTTATGATAGCCCGAAGAGGCATTTGATGAACAAAGATGATATATGATGGAACCATACTAGGATATGGTTTTGAAATTGAGACCGGTCGGGTAATTTGCACTAAGAATGGAGTCTCGGTGTAGTATTTTCCGGCTTGTCGATTAAGGACTGAAACGTGTAGGCGGTGAAACCGAGACTATGGAACGCACCGCGCTGAGGTCGTTGGACCAATGGCACGCCCTGTCATGGGTGTCATCCCATCACGGTCGACCCTAGTTCTCGACGCATACTCCGTAAGCCCAATCTTGGGGGTGTCAAATCGAAACGCATAAACCGCCAAGACCGGGAGTGGAGAGATGGCGGGAGTACATGTTACCCTCGTGGGTTAAAGTCCCGGATTGGAGGTGTACGGTATTCTCGGGTGGCGTGGACGCGGTTCCGCTTTTGAGTATCCAGGAAAGGGTTGATATATGCAAGCTTAAGTGCTACATATGTCGTGTGGAAAGAACTCCCCAAATGGGTTAATCGATTTCAAAATCGCCGTGCTTCTGGATATGGAGACTCGGTTTACCCCACTTACATTGAGATTAATTATGGAACAAGAAAGAGATGAAATAAGTGATGGAACTTCTACAAGTGTATGCTATAGTGTAAGACCACCTAGATCAGGTGAGAAATTAAATTGAGATTAAAATATTAAAAGTAAGGATTCACTATTAGTAAGCTTTTCTGCAAAAAGAGTCCTTGCTTCTTGCTAAGCCTTACCTTGAATCCTATTAGACCAGCATTCCCGAGTCTTCTCCTATTTTCTCTAGTCGGGTAAGTCTTGTTGAGTACTCCCGTACTCGGGGTTTGTTAACCCCCTGCGGTGTCTTGACTTCGTCTTTGTTTAACCAAGGTTATGTCGGTGGGCTCGACATGATCCGGTGTCTTCTAGTTCTACCTAGCTTCCGCGATTAAGTTAAGTTTACTCAAGTGTAACTTATTCACTATTTGTAAAGTTAATGTTATTATTCTTCCGCACTCGATTTATATTTTTATAACAAATGTTGTAATGTTGTAGCTACTCCTTTGTTGATCCCGGTATGAGATATCAACAGGGGCTTCTTAAGTTATCGGGTGTATCTGCACATTTTGCCAAAGGTCTTTAGGACAATGACAAAAGTGCGGGTGGGCCCGTAATTAGGAGGTTCTGTTACAGGCCGCCACCGCCACAAAGAGTTCGCCATAGTTTTGTGGCGATGAAAACGCCGCCTACCCTTGCCACGCGCCCGCCACAAACGCATGCTAAATGACAACTTGCCGGGTGCATGATGACAGATGATGGGGCGGTGGCGGCCAAAAATAGTTGCTTTAACCAAACAATAGTGAGGCGGTGTGGTCGCCACATTTATGGCGAGGCGAAAACGACAACCTCTTTGGTGCATGATGACAGACGACGGGCGGTGGCGGCCAAAAATAGTTGCTGAACCAAACAAGTAGCGAGGCAGGTGGCCGCCACATTTATGGCAAGGCGAACCGTAAGCGTCATCCAAACATCCTCCATCTCCAACTACAATATGCCGTTAACACTTTCTTCAAAAAACCGCAACCATGCGGTGCCCTAAAATAATGGCCTATCCACGCTGGCCTCGTTTGGGAAGCCTACATTTAGAGGTGAAAGGCTAGTAGAAATTAGACATCGATGGATTTTAGCAAATGAACTAGAAATTCAAATTTTGGTGGAGATATCCATTGGACATCCACGTACATCCAACTCCACCTATACCTAAGTTCTCTATCGGCATTCACATATAGTGATGGTTGTGCACTTATGCATCCTACTAGTCCGATGTGTGATTATGGGAGCGTTTGACATTGAGAGAGCTTTGGCTTCGACACCCACATATGTAGTGATGGTTGAAGTAGTTTTATGAACTGTTGAAGCAGCTTGACCAGTTTCATCTTCTCCGCACACTGTACTAAGAAACCCAAGCCATTTAGAGTGGTAGCAAATTAACACATAGTCTCCAAATAACCACGCCATCCTTGTTTGCTTGAACTTATCAGCTAGCTTTATTTTTTCTCTCATAACAAATCAACGTCAGCTGATTTTTAACCACAGAAATGACCGCCCAACAAGAGCGTTGATCTTCAATTGGCGCGCACAAATGACGGATCTGATCAGCCACATGCCGACGAGTGGCCATGGGCCCTCTGCCGATCAAAATATCTCAACTTGAGATAATCAAAATGAACACTGTCGATAAAAGTAAGAGATGACAGAGACGATTGAACAGGCTGATAATATAGGTACAGGGATCCGGCCGGCATCCGGGACAAAGTGATGCCTGCCAAAAGGTCTAGCTACTGGCCGTCGCCAGTACAGTGATCGAGCTCACAGTTTACTAAAGGAGGTGATGCCCAATTGCACATGCCCTGCGTGGAACACGCGCCGGCTATTTTAACTCGCCGTCGCCGGCAGCCCGCGTCAGCTAGATCCGCCGTCGCCAGTAGACTACTGTCTACTGGCGTTATAAAGCGACTCGGCTCCGGCAGCCGTGATGCAGCGCTTAGCCGCTAGCTAGCTGTTGTAGTGTGGTTTCCATGGCGCGGTCGTCGTCGGGAGGCGCGGCGGCGACGATGGCGGTCGCTCTGCTGGTGGCGGCGGCGGCGGCCATGTTGGTTGGGACAGCGAGCGCGTCCCCGGCGGAAGGGATCCAGCCGCTGTCCAAGATCGCCGTCCATAAGACCACCGTCGAAATTGAGCCGTCGGCGTTCGTGGAGGCCACCCCGTCGCTGCTCGGCGAACAGGCACGTACCCGTATCCCCTAGGCACGCTACGCTACGCCGGCAGCTTGGATTAGCGTTCGTTGGCATTGGAAGTAGATGATAGGATTTATCAGCGCTCTGAATGACTTGTTCTTCAAACTTTTTGAGTTGCAATTGCACACCATACAATCTTGGTTGTCAAAGTTTTTGAATGTGGCAGGGAGAAGACACGGAGTGGGTGACGGTGAAGTTCGGCTGGACAGACCCGTCCGACGGCGACTGGATCGGCGTCTTCTCTCCAGCTGAATTCAAGTAAGTTTCAGCAAAATTCAATACTACGTAGTTTGAAACCCCATCAAATGGGGTGGCTGACGATCGACGACTGCGATGCTGCAGCTCGTCGGCTACGTGTCCTAACCCATGGCCAGCAGAAGAACCCTATCTCTGCACAGCACCCATAAAGGTAACTAGCTAGCTTACTTAGCAAATTTCCAACGGTATCATGTAGTGCTTGAACTTCGAATTGAAGAGAAATATATATCCAATGTCTGAACTTATAATCTGTAGACGATCTTTATTTCTTTCATTCACTGAAAAGATTGTGCATGTGTTGCTGCATATGTGTGCACGCAGTATCAATACGCCAACTACTCTGCAAACTACATCTACTGGGGCAAGGGCAGCATCCAGCTACAGCTCATCAACCAGCGCTCCGACTTCGCCTTCGCCCTCTTCACCGGCGGCCTCCACAACGTACTACGTGACCTCTGCCTCTCTGCATACACGCACGACCGCCGCGAGAACGAATCCAAGGTCTTGGACTGACATCCATCGATCCATTCATGAATGCAGCCGACGCTGATCGCGGTGTCGGAGCCGATCTCGTTCAAGAACCCCAAGGCGCCGGTGTTCCCACGCCTCGCGCAAGGCAAGTCCCACGACGAGATGACGGTGACGTGGACTAGCGGCTACGACATCACCGAGGCCTACCCGTTCGTGGAGTGGGGCGCCTTGGCCGCCGGCGCCGACCTGCCACAGCAGACCACGCGCGCGCCCGCCGGGACGCTCACCTTCAACCGCGGCAGCATGTGCGGCGAGCCGGCGCGTACCGTCGGGTGGAGGGACCCTGGGTTCATCCACACCGCCTTCCTCAGAGACCTCTGGCCCAACAAGGAGTCAGTACACTGCCATTGCACTTCACTTCACCGGCCTTCAAATGTGATCGATGATTGTGAGCTAATAACCTACTCTGCTTGATCTGGACTTGTGATCGATGATTCAGGTACTACTACAGGATCGGGCACGAGCTCCTGGACGGTTCCGTGGTGTGGGGAAGCCCTACTCGTTCCAGGCGCCGCCGTCGCCGGGGCAGAAGTCGCTGCAGCGCGTCATCGTGTTCGGCGACATGGGAAAGGCGGAGAGGGACGGGTCCAACGAGTACGCGGCGTACCAACCTGGGTCGCTGAACACGACGGACACGCTGATCAGCGACCTGGACAACTACGACATCGTGTTCCACATCGGCGACATGCCGTACGCCAACGGCTACATCTCGCAGTGGGACCAGTTCACTGCCCAGGTGGCGCCCATCACGGCCAGGAAGCCCTACATGGTGGCCAGCGGCAACCACGAGCGAGACTGGCCCGACACGGCGGCGTTCTGGAACACGGAGGACTCCGGCGGCGAGTGCGGCGTGCCGGCCGAGACCTACTACTACTACCCCGCCGAGAACAGGGCCAACTTCTGGTACAAGGTGGACTACGGCATGTTCCGCTTCTGCGTCGCCGACTCGGAGCACGACTGGCGGGTGGGCACGCCGCAGTACGAGTTCATCGAGCACTGCCTGTCGACGGTGGACCGGAAGCACCAGCCATGGCTCATCTTCGCGACGCACCGCGTGCTGGGATACTCCTCCAACGCCTGGTACGCCGGCGAAGGGTCCTTCGAGGAGCCTGAGGGCCGTGAGAACCTGCAGAAGCTCTGGCAGAAGTACCGCGTCGACATCGCCTACTTCGGCCATGTCCATAACTACGAGAGGACCTGCCCGATGTACCAGAGCCAGTGCATGACGAGCGAGAAGAGCCACTACCCGGGACGATGAACGGGACCATCTTCGTGGTGGCCGGCGGCGGCGGCTGCCACCTGTCGGCGTACACGACGGCGATCCCCAGGTGGAGCGTCTACCGCGACCTTGACTTCGGCTTCACTAAGCTCACGGCGTTCAACCACTCGTCGCTGCTGTTCGAGTACAAGAAGAGCAGCGACGGCCAGGTCTACGACTCCTTCACCATCGACAGGGACTACCGCGACGTGCTCCGATGCGTGCACGACAGCTGCTTCCCGACCACGCTGGCCACGTGATTAAGCCACTAGTTTTGGCTTTGGTCCAAATAAAATGTCAAGAGAATAATGTGTCCCGTGAAGCCACACTGTAGTCCCTTAACTCTATCTAAATAAAATATTTAGAATATAAATTGTCCAAACCTGAGCGCAACTTGATTAAAATAAACTATTTGGTGCAACTACTAGCACAGCGGCGAGCATCAAAATAGTATCAACTTGCAACGCAACATCCGACCTTGAACGGTACAGGCTAAAGAACATCATGCTCCAAACCCAACAAAGACTAGCACCATGACCACAGGATCCGGATCTGCACCATCGGAGAATAGAGCCTAAGGGCTTCTTCAATGCGGGCAGCGACAGCTAGTATTGTAGTCCACATCGACACGGTTGGTTTGGGCTGGCAAGCAACTCCAACAAGGCCAGCCTCCATAGTTAAATTTGGGGTCTCGCATAAAAAAAATTACTCCAATAGGCCCCCTTCTACAGACCCCCAAATTTGTTGGTCCAACAATTTCTACCCCGAGCCCAACAGATTTGTTGGGTCACACGCCAGCCCCCATCCGTAGGTAGCCGCGGTTTCCTCCCGTCGCGCCGCCGCCATGTGGGCGTCACGACCCGTGGTGGCCGCACCGGCTCATGCGAGTAAGCCCTCCACCGCCACGCCCTCGCCATGAGCACCCGGTAGCCCGTCGCCCTTCCCAGCGGCGCCCGATGCCAGCCCAGCGAGAGCTAGGCAAGCTACAGGCTCTTCCCGAGCGAGCACCCTTCGTCGAGACACGGCCAGGCCAGGACCACCCGCGTTCTTGCCGTCGTGTCCGCCATTCTTCTTTGCGGCGACCGCCGCCGCCTGGAGATATAGAGCTGGTTGATGTTGCTCCACCACCACGCCAAACGGACGGGGCGGGGGACGACGAAGACGACTGACGGAGAGGGGAGGGAGGAAGTCGATGATGATGGCCATCTGCGGGCGTGAAGCGGCCGTACCGAGCACGAGAGATGAGGATGTCGCCCGCTCGGTGACGGTCTTTGTCGTGGTGCCGTAGAGGTAAAGCTCGGAGCGGCTTGTACGGCTCCATGAGCCTCCTACTACCCGCGGCGGGGCCCGCCGCCCCACGCCCTGAACACCTGCCGCCGCAGCGGCGCAGCCGTCGCCGCTTTGCCGGGTGGTGGACGCGGCGCCCGCATCCACTTGGCAAAAAGACGACGAGCAGAGCAGCTGTGGGCGGTGTCGTGGCGCCCCGGCGTCCGGCGCTTACCAGACAGCGGGACGCCCCAAGGTGGCGTTCATGTTCCTCCATCGCGTGGGAGCGCCCGGCCTTCGCCGCACACCGGCTCCGCTTCGGCTCGTGTGGACATGAAGGGATTGAGTCAATGATGTGTGGGGCCCCCGTGTCATTGTCTCAGGATATTGATTTGGGGGCTTTGTTTAGGGGGCTCTTGTTGGAGTAGATGAAACTTTGTGAGCTTCGAAATTGTGCAGATGAGCGGAGTTTGAAGTGGGACGCAAATTTGCGCCTCCCAACAACAGCATTAGGTCAAGATCCTGCCCCCTCGAATTCACGTTGATTGTGACCTCAGACAAGAAAAGTCAATCTTGTTTCAGGCATCAGAGCATACTAGATGAATCTACCCAGCGTTGCCGCGGAGACTACAAATAATTTTAAAAAGTAGACTATTTTTTCTATAGATACTTATATGCTGAACCTTGCAGTGATTATGTGACCGCAACGCTTTGCAATAATAATCAATGAGTAAATAAAAATGTAAAGCATTACTAATTCCTCACTACATTAGTAATAATAATATTATTACACTTGAATTTTGGACTAAAATACCAAAATCAATTGTACTTTGTAACAAAAATAAAAAAATTAAAATCTAACAGCCTGAATCTAGCAGCACCGTCCCTAAAAGTTTTATCCATATAAAACACAACTTGCCGTAAGAATAGTCACTTACAAATTCATCAACACCTGTAAAAGGTTAATCAAGTAGTATCGTCAAGCCTTGCAAATATAACAGAGAACTCAAAGGAAAATTCTGGGGGCAAAGGCAAACAAATTCATCGAAACCTGTACGTAGACATTCATCCCGTTTGTACACCCAAATTCATCAAATAAAAAACCATATATATATAAAGTATTGATTGTAGTAACTGGTAATTGAAACTTTTGGTATACTATCGAACAGAAACATCACAGCTGAGGAGGAACAGCAGGCCGCCGCAGCCAGCCCTGTCGCCGATGCCGTCGTCGCCGATGCATACTCGAGCCGGATCCAGAACAGCAGGCCGCCGCAGCCATCGTTGGGGTTGGAGGTTTGGAGCAGAGCCCTGTCGCTCGATGCCGTCGCCGCTCGATGCATACTCGAGCCGGATCCAGATCCTTCCCACAAGGATGGGTGCTAGCGCCCGGACATCACCCGTCTCACCGCTATATGCAGGCCGGTCTCGCGCCCGGACCTCGCCCCCCGCACCGCTAGCCATGGAGGTCGCCGTCGCGCGCCGGAGCTCGCCCGCCCCGCAACCTCGCGTCACCGTCTCGGGGCTTGCCTTCCGCGACCACATGCCCAAATCGCCTCCAGCCCCCACGGCCATGGGATTTCGGGGACCTCGACTTTCACCGCGGGCTTGGAGGGGAGCACGGGCGTGGGCGTGTGGCTATTTTATGGACATCGACGGGAAGGCGAGGTGGCAGTGGTGGGAAGGCGAATTGGGAGGCAAGGGGGCGGTGGTGGAGAGATGAGGCGCGGGTGGAGAAGGCACGGGGCGGCGGGGCGGCGTTTAGTCCCGTGTGGAGAAAAAAAAAATCGGATGCAACGGGAGGGAGGAGGAACGGATGTGGAGGCCGCCGGTTTTTTCTCCCTTCGCGGCGCATGTGAAGAAAACGGAGGCCGCCGGTTTGTTTTTGCATAAAAAAAACGCGATGCAGCGAAAACGGACGGGAAGGGACCCTTCGTGCGTTAAAAACGGAGGCCGCTGTTTTTTTTTTTCTGCGCATAAAAAACGGATGCAGCAGTAAAGGGATGGGAGGGGGGGATGATGACGTGTCCTACTTGCATGATGGTGGCCAATCGTAACCTGCAGAACTCCCCCAGTGGGGGCCTGCTTTTATAGGAGATTTAGATTTAGATGTTTGCTCCTGCATATGCATGGCCCAGCAGCCCACAGGCCTTCTGCTTGGGCCGGAGTATGCGGTACTGGTAAATTGCTGGGCTTGGTCCATTGTACGTGGGAATTCCTTGTACGTGCCATCACTGGTCCTTTTTCCGTTTTTCTTCGAAATTGGTGGTTGGTAGCTTTGATCCAAAACTTTTCGGGCCGGTCGACACGCCGTATGCATTTGCCAAGAATTGATGGCCTGTTGGGTTTTCCGGCCCAACCCTATCCGATCGTCATCGAGCTGCTCCCTCCACCGGCCCATGCACACTGCCCGGGAGCGGCTGGTCGGCCGGTGCACACGAGTGCATTCGTCTACGTGACGCGGTGCATCCAAGGCAGGGCTCCGAGCTGAGCAAGCAACTGCTTCTTCAAATGGACGAGTACGTATGCTTCATACGAGTTAGAATCATTTTGCGTCCAGTAATCTATAACTCTTATAAGGATAAACCCCACTAGATGAGTTCTCTCTACATGCAAGGTGTCCACATCATTCTCCACTAAGTGAGTCCACTACATATTCTATCTTTTAATGCAAAGTGTACACATCATTACCCACTTTTGTCCATGTCATCTCTTATTAATTACAAAAAAATCCATGTCATCTCTATCATGTAGAATGATTTAAATCTTTAATTTATTAACATAGAAGTTATACCTATATACAATATTTGCTTCATCACCTATTCTATAATGTAATCAAATATTTTATACTGTTTAGTTTACGAGATCTGATTAGTTAAAATAACTTTAAGACAAATTCTTATATATGTATACCGCGGCAACGCCGGGATATACTTCTAGTAATACAAAGATACCGACCATGGGTTTGAGAGAAACCTTGTAGATGACACTCTTTCTATTTAAGAATCACTTTAATCCTACCACACACTTTTAATATTAATCATTCTATTTTTTGTAAAAATAGTAATCATTCTATTCTAATTTTGATTGACCAGCATATGTGTTACTAGCAACACATATAGCCTTAAATCATAAACGCAGGAATTAAAAACGTAGGAATAAGGAATGGTGAAAAGTGAAAAACTACATGATTTCAAAACGGAATAGAAATTTTTTTGAAAGTCTCACAACAACTCATGGTTTTATTTCTCTCTCTCTCTCTTTCTTTCACCGGTTCATCCAGAACTTCTAGTGGTTGGTTGCTAGCTGGTCTAGTGCTGCTGTATACTGCACACTACTACTGTTGAATGCCTTGGTAGATGGGATAGATCTTGTCAAAAAATGCCTGAATAGGATGGACATTCAGATGCATTCGCGGGTGTAGGACCGACGACGACAGCTGGTAGGCGTAATCATCATCATAACATAAGGACGACTCAGTAGCCAGTCAGTACTATCATGTGAAGTCTGAATAATAGAGTCAAACCACTGCTAATAATCATCTTGTTCCATGCATCAATCGCCTTTGTTATTTGCTGATCCGTATGTCCTCTCTATATGGTCCCGGCTCCTAGCTCTCATGACTCTATATGTATGTACTCATCGTTGCTAGCTGCACTGAAAAGACGACGTCTCACCGGCGATGTCCGACGGACTCACATCGCCGTCGCCGTTCGCATATATCGCTAGCAGCCAGCCCATACATGCTTAGTTGCTAACACCACGATAGATGATGAGCAGCAGGGGCAAGAACGAAGAGGTGAGATCGATAGATGCTAACACTGCATCTGCAGGCCCGTACGTCGTGGCCCAGCGAGTTACCGAAACTCATGGCAACCAGCACAGCAACCAGCAGCAGGAGGACGACGGCGACGGTTGTCCTGGCTACAGCCGGCCTAGAGACTAGAGAGACGTACCAGGGCGGGGCGGTGGATCGACGCATGTTGCTTGCTGCCGGGCAGAGCGGCCAGCAGTAGTGTGAATCGATGGATCGGCTTTATTACCATCTGAAAGCAACGTGTCTGTCTGTGTCCAGGGGTGGTGGAACTCAAGTGGAATGAATCATCAGCAGAGTGAGACAGTGATGAGATGAGACTGTTCGCTGGCTTTGTGCGTATCAGCGGCCGGTGTGCAGGAGTTCGTGGGAGACTGAAACACCTTGGTCAATCCGTGCATTCGAGCTGTATACATCGATCGATTCACCATACAGCCAGCCTTGAAGCACCAGCTTGCTTGTGGACTGTGCTCGCCTCTCCATTTTCTACTCAACTTGCTGCTCAATTGGGCGCCCGCCGCATCGAGCGAGCCTATCGATCGATCGTTAAGCTGGATGGACTGTACGCATGTACTCCTTCGCCCCAAAATGTTTGTCGCTTACGCCTTAGAAACAACTTCAACAAATTATATATAAAAATTATAAATAATTATGGTACATAATTAGTATCATTGGAAAAGATCTTTTGAGTCCGGTTTTTAACAAATTTATTTAAAGATATAAATATTATAATGTATTTTATACAAATCGAATCAAACTTATGACACGACAGTTATTTTGAGACAGAGGGAGTACTCCGATGTTCTTGCAACATCATTGATCATCTGCAGTAACGTACGTATATTCAGAACGATGTGATGTGACTGTCAATTGTTGCTGTACCATTGCACGCACGCACGCACAGCTGCTGCACAGGCCGGCAGAGGCGGCCTGGGCCAGTCCGAGGCTGGCTGATCGATCGCCATTCGCCAGCCAGTACATGTGGCAGCCGACAGCACCCGGTTAGGAGTATAAAGTAGTAATGTGCGGTACGGCGATGCATAAATAAAGCCAGCACACTACACGCAGCTACTGTAGTATCAGGCGTCTCACTGTATCATCATCATCAGCTATCTCGTCCATGCTACAGTAGTCGCTAAGTACAGCAATTAATTAGTCTCACATTATGATGATCGATTCAGCCATCTCACTGTTAGATTGGATTAGATGGATCGACTGGTGGTGGACAAAGCTGATCGGAGTCGTACATACACACTGCAATGCACTGTGTGCACTACATGCAGCTAGTACTCCTAGTGATGAACAATCGCCGTCGGTCCATGTACTACGTGTCTATGGTATGGACCAGCCACGCAGTGCTGCCGGAGGTTGGACCCGGCCGGCCGGGACGACCGATGCATTCAAGAGCTAGCTAGAGACGACGACGACGGCCGCTCCGGTCCGGTTGGTCCGGCCCGGGCTGCGTCCGGCCACCTCCAGGGCTCCAGCCCTCTCCACAGGCGGAGAGCGATCTGCACGCAGTGCCCGGACGCATGCACCTGCAGATGGTATAGATCGCCATCGCCATCGTAATGTCAGTGACAGTGTGTGCGTGCGTGCCCATCCATCCATCTATCCCGGCACAGTGGAATCTGCTCCCCGTCCCCGGTCCGCGTTGCTTGCTTCCGGCCCCGTCTTTCCTTCCTCCCTGCAAATAGCCCCGTACGTCGCCGTCGGCGGAATTCAACTCGGAATAGCCAGCCATCCATCCTCCGCCCGGCCGGAATTCAACCCCCAACCGACGTCCTGCTGCCACATGCTTGCTTGCTCCCTCTCCGACAGGCCGGGCAGGCAGGCAGCTCCTCCGCGGACGCAAAGGCCAAGGCCGGAGAACGTACGTGTCCATCTCGATCCATCGGCCGTGGCCACTGGCGAATATGGCGACTGATCCCTCCGTCGCGCAGCGCTGGTTTGCAGCGGATCGCGCGGCAAGATTGCGGGTCGTCGTCGGACGGGGACTGGAGCAGCACGCCGCCTACGAGCAGCTCGATCGTTGCGTGCGGCGCTAGCTCATCGACCACGACCACCGTGTCCATGTCCGTGTGTGGGTGTCTGTCACTGCACTGTCAGAAGTGTCACTGTGCACGAGTTCGGGGAGCCCAAGCAAGCGCAAGCGCGGTGCGACGAGGCCGCGCGCTGTCGCGCTCCAGTGACAGGAGGTGGCGGACAAAGATGCAATTTTTAGGATCCGGGGAACTGAATGGGGAGCACCGAGTGGTTGGCAGCCACGTACGCGTGCGTGAGCAACACAAGCACGCTCGGTACCTTCTTTTATTTTTTTATTATCAATTATCATCTTCCTATATACTGTACTATATTAATCGTTCCCAATTTTAAGATGTTTGATTTTTTAATGCCAAGGCATGTGTTTCATTACGACCTCGTGCGAGCTCTAGTGTGTGTAGGTTGTGAGTAATCTTTGGATTACTCATGTGTACTAAAACCAAAAATTCTGCTTTACGCTTAATGAAATACATGCCTTGGCAATCTCTCTAAAAAAACTTTTTAATGCAAAGTGTGACCACTCATCTTATTTAAAAATTGTGCAAAGTATCACATCTTTTATTCTCGCTTACTTTATTAATAAAAGGTTTATAAAATGATTTAAATTCGACAATGTTTGTATAGACTTTTAAATAAGATGAGTGATCAAATTTTAAGTTAAAAAGTCAAGCGTCTGCGAACACATGGTTGATTTGTCTCAAATGTGTTTAGTTTTGATGTAGTGATTGTCAACACTCAACATTCTTTCTCTATTTTTCTTTTTATCTTTTTCTGCTTGGCTATGGTTCACCGGCACACGTGGAGTGTGTCGAAGACGTATCTCTTGGTTCGTGTTGTGCGGGTGTGGAGCTCGGAGATGGTAGGCGACGGAGAGGTGAAGGTGCCAAGGAGGGACGTCTTGCGAAATTTGACGGACCGTGGAGGTGAAGGACGGACGTGAGGCTTGGACCGAGGGACCGGGGTGCGGGCGGCTAGCCGTGGTGGTGACATCCGGGACATCGACGGATGCAAGAGGACGTGGCGGGGACCGTGTCGATCGAGTCAAGACGGCGACGTGCGAGGCGGCGGGGGAGCTCGGATGACTTGGCGACTTCGGGTGGTCAAGGCGGCGGTGACACGTGTCGAGGAGGTTTGGTGGTTTGCCCTCAAAACCATCGGCGGGTTTAAGTGGTTTGGGCCTCAAAACCACGGGGGGCGGGTTTGGTGGTTTGTGCCTCAAAACCACGGGCGCGGGTTTTCGCGGGTTTGCGCCTCAAAACCCGAAGTGTTCGGCGGACGGAAGGGCGGCGCGTGGCGGCATCGGGGGAGATTGCGTGGAGGCAAGGCTACCGGTGAGGAAGGCGCGGTGTGGCCGTCGGATCGAAGATTACCCGAGTCGACGGAAATAGCCTTAGGGTTACAAAATGCGACTCATGTATCCTAGGGGTAGTTTAGGCGGAGGGAATAGGGGCTATTTAGCGAGGAGGCATACCCCTTCATTCTCCCTTGCCTCTCATTTTTATATTTTCCATTAGGGTTCTGAGGCGAGGTGTGAGAGGTCCACCGATTTGTACCAAGATTTGCTTGAGCAAGGGCTAGCTGTGATTAGCCCCGTCCGCGGGGTGACGTTTGGATCGATTGATCGGTGTTCTTTGTTGTTCTTGAGCTGTGATTTTGAGTTCTTCACTTGTTCTTCCCGAGTTCATCCTCTCCCCTTCTTTTCTCTTCGCGATTTCTTCGTTTTGGCACCGTTTGATCTCGTTTTTTTCGCGTTGATTCGTGCTAGGGGCGTGAGAGGATCATTTCCACCGAAGGGTTTGAGCTAATTCCTCACGAGCGCGTGGATCGGGCGAGTTTTGGATCAAGGTGACCTTTTTGGGTGTGTTCTTCGTGTGATCCGCGATTTCTCTCGATTCACTCCATCAATCTCGAAATTTCAAAGGGGAAATGGTCACCCACATGCCTAGATGCTATGGCTCAATTCTTGTGACCTGAGGTTTCGATTTGAGTGAGTTTGGATCGATTTTGGGGTGAGTCGCCGCCCGGCGGGTGCTGCTTCGCCGCTCGCGTCGGGGTGACCGGGACGCCTGGCCCGGGCCGCCGCGTCGGGATTGACGGACGCTCGGTGCTGTCGGCGTCTGTCGGGGTGACGGACGCTCCGGCCGGACGCCGCGACCAGGCTGACCCGGTCGGTCCGGTCGATGCGTCTGGCGAGAGAGGTCTGCCAGGGCGTCTGACGGGGCTACGGCCGGACGGACTGGACGGACTTCGCCCGGTGAGTCCGGTCGGTGAGTCCGGCCACTCTGCGGAGGCTGTTTTCTTCCGTCTCTTGCGTGTTTTTGTTTCGTTCGGTTTCCGGTTGATCCGCTTGTGAGTCTAGAGCAAACTCTAGCTCATCCACCTTGCATCAAGGTCGTGATCATACCGTGTGGTGTGTGCTTTTTTTTGCTCCGGGGGGTCGTGGAGAGCTACAAGTCATCTAATTCGAAAGAATTTAATTGAGGCTCCCATTCACCCCTCTGGGTCGCCGTTTCGGTCCTTCAACGTCTTATGGTTGGTTGGGTTATATAGACCGGCGGGTAAACAAACAAGATTGTGAGTTCAATCATCACAAAACAAGCAGGATATCTCGAACTGAGTATGATATACCACTATAGCTCTGCTATATGTATTGGTGGAGTATTTTTTTTTTTTTTTTTTTTTTTTGCTACAACTCAATCTATAAGCAGTTCCACTGGTGAAACCAATAATTAGCAAAAAAAACAAAAGTAGTAAAAAATCTCTCATCAGAAGGAGCTTCATTTGAGAAGGTGTTTCATTTGAATTAGTTTGGCAAAGAACATATTTATTTCCTGAAGGTGGCCAAAAACAGGCGTAAATAAAAGTCATATACCTAAGAGAAAACAAGTCTAGAAAAAAAACCCAACTCTCAATCAATCAAAGAACCCTGGTGTAGCACGCCACCTCCAACCTCATGTCCGTCCAGCTTGTCTGTCTGTACTGACGACAGTGATCAACCCTTCAATCCGGAAACCCTGGCGATGCAAATAAAAAACACGCATGATGAGCAGAGATCGATTGGCCAAGCATATACTATAGCTTAGGTTGTTATGGAACACCTCAGATCAATCAGTAAGGCTAAATGGTGTCGGGCATGCTGTTAATCGCATGCTGTCACTGTTGTGATCGATGCGACGGATGACGCTTGTTTATTCAAAGCGAGATCTAGCATAGATACGCTCGGGTAAGGCTGTGCCTGTCGCGGGCTCCACGCACGTCCATCATCCTCGCCCCGTTCCCGGCTCATCGGCCACAGCTAGCGAGTAGCGACGGACCGATGGAGCTCAAGGCACCCGCATTTTTGGCACACTGGAAGCAAGCATCTGGATCCATCTCTTCCAACCACTCGTCTCCGGCTGCTGCTGCAAAGCCTTATCCGCTTGCCTGTGCTTACTCGACTCCTTTTTTTTTTTATTAGCTCGTAGATCAGGACATGTGAATAGATTTGACGTGAATGTTTCTTTAATTTTCACACGCGCGCACCTCGTGACTAGTGTGCGCGTGCCAAAAGCACACCACTTTTTTTAGGCAAGCAACGGGGGTATCAAAGCGATCCCCACCTGATTCATTTTCCACTAATGTCGATCGCCCAGGGTGGAGGGGCAGAGCCCAAAACGAGTTACTGAGTGTTATACATCAGATTTTGGAACGAAGGAAATTACATGACAAATGATTCTCTCCATGTATCAACTATGGCGCGGTCTTTCTTAGGGATCTTGCAACTCCAATCTTCCTGTGGCAGAGCGAAGTTCTTCCACACAAAAGCATAGTTCTTCCACGTATGGTCACCTCGCGTCGATGCTCGGTAGATCAATTTTGACGATAGCTTGTGTTCACCGTCTTTGAAGAAGCAGCGCCGTTCGTCAGGTGTGGGTGAGAGGGTGACCCCGGCGAGGAGTCTCTCCAGGTGCTCCAGTTCAGCTACAGCTCTTGGGGTGAGCCGTCGTTGTAGCATGTTCCTCAGGTCGTCGTCTAGGACGTCACGGACCGACGACCTTGTGCCTTCGAAGTGTGAGTACAGGGCTGGCATGCACTCTGCAAGCATCCATTCATCGTTCTAGTTGTCACTAGAAAAAATCGTGGCGTTGCCGCTTATGGCCAGTGGATGTGGCCGTTGTATTCTTGAAGTTGATGATTAGTTCAGGCAAAGATAAATTTTTGTGTACTCCAAATCGTTGTTTGAGCTATTGCTTTGTGTATCATAGAAGTGTTTCTTTTTTTCCCCTTTGTAGTTAGTTATATGAATAGGTCTAATATTATCTGAATTATTGTTGGCGTAGCATATTAGTGGTTTTTTTGTGTTAATTAGAAATTATCATTTACGGTGGTTATATATCGCGAACCGTGGATTTTTATTTTTTTGTTGTTTATATATTTTGAGGGATGACCTTTTTGTAGCATTGTGATATATTATGTTTGTTGGCTATGCTTGTTGTGGTTGAAGAATTTATTATGTGTGCAAAAATTTTTAAATAAAATGAATGGTCAAATAAAAATTATAAAAAGTCAAAAAGATGCACTTATTTGTGGGCGGAGGGTGTGTTAAGGTGGGAAAGAGGAGTTAGTTTTAAGCTTTCATATTTGCCCATTAAAAACATAGCCAAAAGTGTACAAATTAAAAATTGTAGTAAAATATACTCTATTATGGATCGGCCTTAAAAGACCTATTCATGAGGATTTGAAAAGAATTTGATTTTCTATTTTTGATTTTTCAGTGATTTGCTTTTTTTTTTTTTTTTTGACGCAATTTCGAATTTTGAGAAAATTTATTCGTAATTGGAAAAGAATAATAGGTAAAGGCAAACCAGGTTCGGGCCAAATACGGTCCAAGCGAGGCCCACGGAGCGAGTGGCAAAAGCAGCCCAAGAAGGCCCTGGCCGCCGTGTTGTATTCACCGAAAGTTTGGGATCTTTTATGCAAAAAAGCGCGAGAGAGGAGGGGACCGGGTCGTATTTTGCGAGAGTTTGAGGACTTTTTGTAAAATGGCGAGGGCGGCCCATCTGGGCCGTCCGTTCGGCCCGATCGGACGGCCGGGAATTGCCGGCGACGTGAAGCCATCTTTGGTCGGCCAGCTTTTGTTGCTGAATCGTATGGTAAGAGATGCCAAAAGTTGGTGTTTCCCCCGTTCCCAACCTCGGACGCGGTGATGCTTGGTGGGCGGGAAGGGAGCGTCGCAGAGCCTCCCGGCGATCCAAATGAGCTTGCCAGCGAGGTCCGGCGGTGGACTTGCTCGTGCACCTAGCCCGCCCACGATCCTTTACGGTGATGAAGGTGGTGGATGAGCTTGAGTAGGGGAGGCACTCGTTAAAGTGTCGATCCTTGTAACGAACCTCCTAAATTACAGGGCCCACATGCACTTATCATTGTTATTAAGACCTCGATCATTATGCACGAGTTCCCAATAATCTAGAAAGTGCTATTAATCTTCGAACAGGATCTCATTAACAAGTCACTCCAAAGTATTACAACACTTTATTCAAAATACATCATGGAGTAAACGGCGGGAAGGATTACATAACCATAATTTTACAAACCATTTGTTCAAATACGCAACTTTAAATAGTATTATTACATGCACGAGATTATTGGAGTAACTTTATACATATAACACCTGACAACCCCCGCCCAAGGGTTCACCTCTACTCGTCCTCTTCCTCACCGGGTACACCGTCATACAGCGAGGGACCAAAACAAACACTGCTCATGACACATCCCTCAACAAGGGTCAAAGAACCCCGAGTACGGGAGTACTCAACAAGACTTACCCGACCAAGAAAAAGAGGAGAAGACTCGGGAATGCTTGGTCTTAGGAGTCAAGGTAAGGCTTTAGCAAGAATCAAGGACTCTTTTGCGAAAAAGCTTACTATAAGTGAATCCTTACTTTCGGTATTTTTTTAATTCAGATTAGTAGCTCATATACTCTAGGTTATCCTATTCTAGAGCAAACATATTTTTCTTATTTCAACTCTCTTTCCTCAAAAAACATATTCCATCATTTACTACGATGAAGGTCGAGGAATCGGATCTCCTTCTCCGAGAACCAACGGCGATTCATGAACCGATTATAATCCCAAACGGGGATCCCTAACCACCACGACATATGTAGCACTTAAGCTTGCATATATCAACCTTCTTTCAGATTTGTCCAAAGCGGGAGCGAGGCCGGCGCCACCCGGAAACCGCGGTACTCCACCTCCCTACCCGTCCTAATGACGGTTTGACCCGTAGGGTGGGTACACGCTACTCCGCCATCTCTCCACTCCCGGTGCATGGTTGCCAATCCGATTTGGCTCCACGAGATCCGACTTACCCCAGGAGTATGTGGCTAGTTAGGGTCGGCCGACTGGGGTGACCCGGTCGGGCGTGCCATTGACAAAAGGTCTCGGGCGCAATATATGTTCAAAATGTCCGGAATTTCACTCGGGCCAAACAACGGGGCGGTCCCCAAGCGACCAACACGGGACAAGCACGGCTAGGAATCCCGCCCGACTTTCAACCTACGTCCCGTCCGATCTCAAATTCATCACTACAACTCTTTCTTTTCGAAAACGGTACCATCTCCTCAAACAAAACATTTTGATGAAAAAGCTTAACTAATTAAAGCGGGGCTAAGCATCACTAAGCATTTTTCGAAAATGAAACAAAGTTATCAAGGATGGTATTGAAATAAACAAGGATGGGAATGCGGCAATTAGGTTATCACTCAACTCCTAATTACTTAATGCAACATAGCATAGACATAAGTGATATAAAACTTTTAAAACATCAAGGAAGGGTTTAATGTAACCGGGGCTTGCCTTCGTTGACGGAATAAACTATTTCTTTAGAAAACCCAGAGAAATCCGAACCCGCTTCCACTGGATAAAGAACCTCCTCGGGGAACGGCTCGGACTTGACACTCTCGATCTAGTTCACTACACGAAATAAAGTATGCCTCAACATGATCCCATATATTTAAATATGATGCTTGCGGGTGCATGAAATGATAAACACGGGAACATAATTTTACTTCACGATAAAGTTGCAACCCAACAAAACCAACTTGTTGAACTACTCTACAAGATATCATCACCATTGCCTAAGGAGTTCTCAAGGACCATTTAATTGTGGTATAATCCAAGATTCACAAAACAACCCAAAAGTCACACAAAAACCTAAATTATTTAACACTAAACAATTTATAAACCACATGAAATAATAGAGCTTAAGATAGAAAATTATTTAAACATTTCAAAACGACTCAAAACTTTTTATACAAGAAAGACACATCATAAAACAGTACCAAATAAATTTATACGATTTTTTGAATAAATATTTTATTTTTAAAAATCATAGAAGATGCATTTTCAATTAAAATTTGTATTTTTAAATCATGCAAGAACTACTCAAAAATCAAAGTTTCAAATTTTTTCATGGATACACATACTCATAGGAAGGTTCTACAAAAATTTTCAGAATTTTTGAAACTATTTTCAATTTCTATGAATTTTACAAAACCGGGACACTATTCATTCATAAAGAAAAGATAAAACAAAACTTAAAAAGAAAACGGCCATTGGGCCGATTCTGGCCCGGCAGCTGCGGCTGCGGCGCGCAGCGCTCGCGCGCGGCCCAATCCTGGGCGGCCGCCCGGCGGCGACGTCCTGGTCCGACCGCGGCGGCGTCTTGTGTGTCCGGCCGGTGAAATCTCGCCGGCGGCGAGTCTCCGGCGGCGGCTTGCACCTGCGGACTCCCTCGACGACGCGCATCACCTAGCACCCTTTTGCCCTCCCTCAAAACGCCTGCAGCGCACGTCCGGCAGCCATGGTGGCGGCGACGCGACGACGGGGCGATGGCGCGGCTCACGGAGCCAACCCCGGCCGACGCGAGGGTACCGACGAGTCCGGCACCATCGGGCGAACCCGAACCCTCAACTAAACTAGCCCCTACCCCCGGTCCTATGCGCGAACAACAACGCCGCGCGGCGGCGCGGCCACGACGGACCTCGTCGGCGTCGGCGTTCGGCGACCACGGTGTGTGGTAGAGTTCAAAATAAAAAGGTGCTACGGGCGCCTTTGGATCACGAGGAACACGGTGCTCACGTTGGATGGGTCGAGATATGACGGAGAAGGATCGTCGGCGGTGAGGCGGCAACGGCGGTGTACTCCGGCGGCAAGGATCGCGTTCAGGCGACTTGAGACCCGCTGCGAAAACCATCGGCGCCACGAGAATTAGGATGGCCAAATGGAGCTAGGGCGCCGGTTGGTTCGCCCGTGAAGCTCACCGAGCGCGTCGGCCCGCGGTGAGGCGATGCGGCGGCGCGGTTGCCGGCCGCGAAGAAGAGGCGGTAGCCTGGAGGCTGCGAGGCAAGGCGCCCAACTACTCCAAACGTCGCGCCATGAAGTTGCGGCGGGGTGGCGAGGATGGTTTGGCTAGAGGTGAGGTGAAAGCGAGGGCGGCGAATCCGGCGGCAAAGGGTGAAGTCGACAGCGGCGGCGAAGCGAGGGGAAAGAAAAAAAAAACGACGACGGTGGCGCTCTTTATATCTGGCGACCGAAGCGATGGGCGATGGGCGTGGCGGGACATCTGCGGAAGCCGCCCAAAGAAATCGACCATGCGGCGGCGAAGCGCGAGGCGGCGACGGCGGTTGCCGGCGACAAGCCGTATGGCGGCCTGATGAACCCACTGTGCATTGTAGCATCCTAACCCTAACTTTTTCTGAAATTTGTCAAATTCTCCCCCAAATTTGAACTGTACTTGAAAAACTCAAAAAAAGTAACTTGGCCTAATTTTTCAAGTTCTAGAATTTTCACAATTGGAAGATTTTCAAATTCGGCCTCTAAATATGACTTTTGAAATGGGGTCAAAAAGGGACAAATTTGAATTCAAAATTACTTTAAAATTTATTTAAAAACTTCAAAAACTTTGTACACCTCTTTTGTACATCAAAACAAGATCTACAACTTGGCTTTTGGAAGTTTTGGCAAATTTTGCTTAGATTTTGAATTATGGAAAAGGGGGTAAAAAGAGGGGATAGAAATTAGGGGTTTTTCGAAGTTCAATTCAAACTTGAATTTGATTCAAATTTCAGATTCCCAACCTATAACTTCCAAACCCTCATCCAACAACACACTTAGGATCAAAAACATAAATTTAAAATTTAATCACTCTAAAATTCTTAAGCACAAACAATTCTCTAAAATATAAACTTATTTTAATTTGATGCATTTCAAATTTTCTAATCATGCATGCTTTGCGATGATCATGATGACATGGCATGTTTTAGTAACAGTAACACCAGGGTGTTACAATCCTCTTGTCACCCAACCCACCATCCTCCTTCAACGCGCAGACTTGCTCCCAGGCCACTAGGCACTTAGCCCCACTGGCTTTGTCAGTGCCTTCCCATAAGAAGGTGCAGCGTCATGCATCAAGGGCCACCCTAACTACTAGAGGATGAAAAAAAAAACTCACATGGAGATAATGGTGGAGACGACACTCCAAGATGAAGAGCTCGTCGGGTGGTTAGGTTCGGGACTTGAGTTAGGGTACACGTTTTTGAGGACAGGGGTTTCCATGTCTGCGGGTTAGAAGAATAGAAGGGGTTTTCAGGTGAGGCCGGCGGTGGCAGTGGTCTAGACCGCGGCAAGACAGTGACAACATCGGTCAGAGAAGGAGATATGATGCCTTAGGGACGAGGGCACCGGTTTTAAGGGTCTATGATGAATTGTGGAACACCCTACCACCGCCATGAGTGGTGAAAAGGTCCGCCATGGGTGGTGAAAAAAGGTCCTCCACTGAAAGGTCCTAATATAACTAGAGAGGGTGAATAACCTATAAAAAATTCTACAAATTCACTAGACCAAACTTGTTAGTAAAACAAATGGCGTAATGCGGTTTGCTTTAACTCTAATGGCTAGGCAAGTCACCTATTTCATAATTCTAGTTGCTATGATCTCTAATTCACATAATGATCAAGATATATACTATATAACACTAAAAGAAGCAAGTAGCACAACCAATTAACCAACTAAACAAGCTACTCAATTACATAAGCTACACAAGATATCAATATAATCAAAATGTAATTACAAGGAGGGAATGAGCTTGTTATACCAATGCGTAGGGGCAATGATCAAATGACCAAAACCAATGAACAATTAATAAGAGATGAAGCCAATTACCAAGAGACAACTGATTTGTTCACACAGAGTTCACTTGTGCATCGATAAGCTATTCTCGGTTGTGTCGACCAATACCTCTATGGTTCTTCGGGTGAGGCTCTCAAGCCAATGCCCCACAAGGCACCCCAAGACATCACTAGCAAGTATGGTAACTCAACGACATGAGCATTCCACGAAACGGTAATTAAATCGGCTCGAACGGGGAAGCCCAACAAGAACCCCTTACAATTCACGGAGGTGGCCAAGAACAATCTCGTACTCTTGCCAACGCCTCCAACAATCACCAAGCCATCTAGGAGCGTACTCTCTAAGATTAACAAGAAATCCATTAGCCACACTTCAAGTGCTACTAGATGCAAACAAGCAAGCAATGCACTAAGACTCTCCCAAATCTCACAAAGAATGCAAAACCAAGCAAGAGAGTGAGTGAGGTTGTGTTTGCTAGCTCAAAGGGATGTCAAATGATTCAAATGTGCAAGAGAGATCCCAAGGAGCCAGCCGAATCATATATATAGGCAGCCCATGGCTGCCATAGCCGTTAGGCTCGAAATCCCTGCACCGGACGCACCGATGCACAACATCTTGTGTTCCGATCGGTGCTACATGTCGGCGTTTTGAACCGTGGCCGTTGATCACCAACGGTCACAACAATTTCAAGCGCGTTGTTAAAGTGGCGTCGGACGCGTCAGTGCCTAGCACTGGACCCATTAGATGGCCCCACCATTGATTCATGGTCCATTGGCGCCACCTTGAATCGAGATGAATCTCCATAGATAAATTTCCTTAGGGCACTATATCAATTAGCTAGTCCCTCAGTGAGTTTTTAGGCCCCTTAGGTATAAGTGATTTCAGTGGTTAATGATAACACTAATTTTGTGATTAATGAATGTTTTTTGGAGTAACGGGTTTTATGTTAGGTCACAATGCAAAGCATAAAGATAAAGAAGTGTCCCGAAAGCATGGATGAAGAAGCAAGTTAAGGACAACTTGGCAGCGTATGGCTAGTGTATGGATTGGAGGATCAATTGCTAACACTAGGCCACACAATGCTTAGAATGAAGACATCTACAATGGCTGATGGCAAGATGATCAAAGAACTAGAGATTGAAGGAGAACTAGGAAGTCAAGTGAACACTTGGGACTCAAGAGATCAAGTGGATCATGGAATAATCAAGTGCTGCAAGGCTCTCCCTCATATGTCAATGCAATCAGTAACAAATTACCAATGCAATGGGAAATAGTAATAGATTATCAATGTTTCTTTCATATCGACCTTTTCTTTAATAGGTTGTGTGTGGATTTTGGGGGGAGAATGTGTGCGGAGAGAAGGTAGAGACATCTGGCACGTGAGGGCCCACTACCACGTGTTGTCCATGTAGCAAAATTTACTTTTCGGGTAGCATAATGGACACATGTGAATGACCGGTCAAAATAAAATTTGCTTTTGGAATTTTGGGGTCAAAACTAAACTCTGGCTATAGTTGATGGTAAAAAGAAAATAGACTTCTTCTTAACGATTATGATAGAGGATAGGAACTGTGCCTGAAGAATATAAATTTGACTCGCCAAATTAATCATGTACGTGGTTGAATTTACTTTGATTTTGCACCGGCCAAAAACAGCTACGCTTCCTTTTTGATTAGCGTAGCGATTGGGTAGCTAGCCGGTGTTCCGTTGCATGACGTCGTTCCCTTATGTTGTGTTCTTCCCCTGCTACTTCTTTCAAATTTTTATTTTCTTTTCAATTAATGTTTTCCCTTTTACGAAACCTTTATCAGCACTTCTCCTTCTTTATTCGTTTGAACTTATCACCACGACTTATCAAGCATAGTATACAACATAAAATTGACAGATCAAAATCCGTAGAATTTACTTTCCCAAATAGCACACACAGCCCAACGCATACAACAACACTTTGTTGCTATGGATTCAGATAATCAGATTCCTCCTCCTTGAAGAAATTAATTAATATTACAGAGACTTTACGGACAACCATCATGCAAGGTACAGATTTGACCATATATATGCAGAGCAGATTAATTTCTGCAGCTGGTACGTACATATTACATATACACATACACGTACACGTACGTACGTACGTACGTATAGATGCATACGTCATATGGCTTCTGATTCTGAAACCTCAACAAGAAGCTTCCTGAACCTTTGCAGTAATTTGGTGTTAACTACTAATCCGGCCGGTAGTAGTGCTTTGCTAGCTTCTCTCACTAATTAAATTACACTGCATTACATTACATTCCACAGAGTGAAAATGAAAGCAAGAAGAAATAATTAAAGGAAAAGAAGAAGCAAAAAAAGAGAAAACTAATTCAAGTGACAAGAAATGTCGGTGGGCGCAAGCAAATGCTAGCTCTTCCGTTTCCAGGCCGCCGCCTAAGGCTAGGCTAACTCATCAGCTTGAGTTGATCGAGCCTCTCTTTGAGAGGCAGGCGTGGCAGGCCGCCGTTGATCATATCGATCGCCGGCAGCTGATAGCTAGCTGGTGGTATACGTTCTTGACTTGTTGTGTGGCCGGCCGGCCGGTCGTTGGCTGGGGCGGTCGGTGACTCCGGCCGCTAGCTGGCTGCTGACCTCGTCCAGGTCCGAGTTGGACCCATCCGTGACGCAGCTGCTGGCGGACGACGGCGATGGCGACGCGACGGCGGCCGGCACCGCTCGCCTCCTGCTCGGCCTGCTGCTGCTGCTGCTGCCTTCTGGAAGACGCGGCAGACGACCCACTCTCCTTGAGCTTGAGCCAGGCTGCAGCCCTGCATCGATGCCAAGGACCCAAAACGAAGTGTCAGCGTCGGCGTCAAACAAGCAAAAGCAATGCAAGGCCGGCACAATGGTCAGTGGATCGGAGCATCTTGTATTCTTCATGCTATTACTGCTCAACAACTGCTGATATGACCGATGCTGCAAAGGTGAATGAAGGAAGACTACTGTAGTGTACTCCAGTGTGTTGGCAGGCGTTGCATGCCAATCGATCAAGATGAGCAGCTACTACTAGTACTGTAGTGCTACAGGCAGTGTGAGTGTGAGCAATGCTATTGCACATACAGATACAGTACTCCGATCAGACGACAGGCCATGCACACCGACAGGATCGTGTGTGATCAAGACGACAGACGCACGATCGATGACCGGCGAGTACTGCTCGTGATATACTGTATGCAGCAGGGGTGCCTTGTACCGTTGTACGTCGATCTCCAGGACTTCAGGACGTATGTATGGCTACTGATGAACCAACACAACACACAGATATCCTCACCGGATTCAGTGATCACCAAATTGATCGGCAGGTGGGTAGATATACACTGATGATGCAGTAGATGCAGTATATTAATTTGCAGGCTAATGAAGGTCGGCGTCGTCGGAATTAAGTGGCAGTAGTTCAGGCGCTGCTTGGTTTGGTTGATTGGTTGGCTTGGTTTATGGTGGGGGATCCATGAGCCGGTGAGCGAGGGACAAGCAGTCAAGCAGAGACAGCGTCGGCGGAATCCGATCGATCAGGAGCAGGAGCAGAGAGCAGCAACTACACAATCAAGCAGCATCTAGTACATCTAGTACACAGCTACCACTCGGTGTCGGCATAAATTTGCAACCACCAGGGGTATATATGATGGGAGGCAGCAGGCAGGTGATTAAACACAGCGGTTTATGGTTGATCTCGACAGCCCATAACTATAACTATAACTCCTAATTCGTCACTCAAAATAATTTTATCTCTTTTTTCCTTTTTTTTTTTGCTGGATGCAAAAATCGACTTTTCTGATCTTGAAATAAACCAAACAACCAAAAGCATGATTTTTCTTCTTAACCAAAAAGAAAAACTCTCCTACAAAGAGTACATTCATAGCTTAACATTAGCTAGCGCGGGCGGGCTTAGTGTGGGACCAAGTTAATTAGGGTTAATAATTAATTAAATTAATATGATGGACGTACAGAGCAGAGAAGACGAACATGGATGCAGTTTTGTTATGATATATGCACATGATTAATTAGCAGCGTGATCATGCCAGATTGACAGGTCCGATTAGGTAGGAAAACTCCAAGATGGATGTGCCAAGATGAACAACTTGACACTCCTGGGTGTGTGGGTGTGGTGCATGCTCCACCATCTATCTACTCGCCGGCCGGCCGGCCGGCCTAGCTCTATTCTATTTCTACCCCCATGGCTCTAGGCGCTAAGCTCACTACTACCTAGTTCATGTTCATCCCTCACAGTCGTCGATCTCCTGTTCTGACCTAATTAGTATATCTTTAAGCGATCAATCATTTACTTCTACCGATTTCATAACCTTTCCACTGCAATTAGATTAGTCAGCAGATCTATATATGACTTATTATGAGAGTTTTTAGAGAGAGAAGCATGCACGCTGCGTATATGGAACTATGGAGAAGAATCGATCACTCACGTTCTTGTGCAGCGGCGCGGCGAGGGCGATACTCATGCATGACCCAGCCAGTCGACAGGGCCGCCGACGCCGACGACTTCTTCTTATTCCGCCGTGGCACGAACGTCATCGCCCTCTTCACGCCCACCAGGAGGCTCCCTCCGCCGCAGGGGGCGGGGCAGGACAACAGGCTTCTCCTTCCCTGCCGGCTTCCACCGCCCGCCGCTCGAGGTCGCCCTAGCACCACCGACGCTCTTGCCGCCGCCGTTCGCCGGCGGCCGCACCGCGAAGAAGTATTTCTCCCCTTCACTGCTCGCATCTGGAGAGCGATCGAAAAGCAAAAAAGATTGCAGCTTAGTGATCGACGGACAGACACGATAGATGTTCGTCGATCGTTCGAATTGAATGAAGCCTCGTCGTCGTCGTCGTCGTGGTGTAGTAGTAGTTACCAGGTCAGGGGCAGGGACGACGACGTCCCATGGGTCGAGGCTGTAGGGTTGTGGACGACGGGGATGACGGCGGCGGGGAGCGGCACGCCCAAGGCCTTGCGACGGAGGTACTGCACCACCAGCTCCTCGTCAGTTGGGCGGAACCGGAACCCCGGCGGGAGCTGCCGCAGCGCCTCCACGCCGCCGTCGCCGTGCCTCACCAGCACCGGTGCTCTCTCCGCCGCCATACGTCCAAGAAAAGTTCCTTTTAATTTACCACCACCCGGCTAGCTACTGTGCTACTGTGCTAGCTGCCGCTACACCGATAGCTAGTACGCAGCTAACAACAAGCTACACCTGCGCCGGCGGCGTGCACTGCGGTGCTTGCTACCTCCTGCGCCGGCGGCGTGCACCTCCTGTTTTACTTGGTACAGGGACAAGCTGAGGGAGCTTTCTCAGCTGCTTCTTCTCTGATTACTTAGCGCGCGCAGGTGCTTGTAGAAGCATCCATGGCGAGCGAGAGATTGAACAGAGGAGGCGAGGGGGAGAGAGCTGGGGGTGTGCGGGTGTGCCTGAGGGATGGAGAAGCTGTGGGGAGGAGAGAGGGGAAAAGGGGGCTTTTATAGGGAGCCCTGTTGCGTCAAGCTTACTCCATCTACCTTCCTCGCGGCGGCGCCTCAGGCAGCTGAACGTATGTACGCCATCGGTGGCTTCTCTGATCTGACAAGCTAGCCCGGCAGCCCACTCTGCCCCGGCAACCAGGGTAGCCGGCGAACCAAGTCCACTGTCGTCATCCTTCGACCGCGCGCCGGTTTCGTAAACTCCTTCCAGAATCTCCTGGAAGTTGCTTGGCCGCTCACACTACAGCGATATGTGAATCCATATCGTGCAAACTACTGTTGCTTGCTCGATTCATTTTTTGTTTTATTTATTTTACCTGTAGCGCGTGCGGATAATAATTCTTCCACCGAATTTGAACAGTAGAGCGCTCTTGTTATGTGCGTTTATTTGAGGACGGATGGTGTGGATTCTTTCGTGAATTAAAGGGGCCTATTGGTATTGCTTTCCTCCTACCTGGCGCCACTGGTAGTAACGCCTAGTGTTCGATTTGGATGCATAGGGTGTGTGTTTAACACCCAAAATTTGTGCAAAATTTTGGATGTCACATCGTAATGTTGTAAGCGCGTTTCGTTTGTTAGTGGTAAATATTATACTACCATGGCGTAACTAGGCTCAAAAAGAATAGTCCTCGTAATGTACATCTAAACTGTGTAATTAATTTATTTTTTTTACCTACATTTCGTACTCAGGACATGTGCCGGCATTTTGATGTGATGGAGAATCTTCTTTTTGCATAGTGGAATTTGGGGAGGAATTTGGGCTCTAAAACACAGCCATAGGATTGTGGATGGAACCATAAAAGAGAAGTTAATTGAGAGACTTCAATCGCAATAAGCCAAACTATATGAGATTGTCCAACTTACGTCTGGCATGTTTTGTTGTGCGCCTAGCGGACCTAGAGCTTGGCGACCCTAGCTAGGCGCTTGACCCGGATCAATGGCGGGCGCGTTTGGGCCTTCATTGCAGCACCCTTTGTAATAAGCTTCAAAATATGTGACTTCATAGGTGACCTTAATTTTCTTTTAGGCTCCATTCGTACTGGGTCCGCTACTATGTTATAAGCCAATTTAATTAATTTCAAACTGTGAAATGGCATCTAAAATCTAGACAACTAGCAAAAAGATGGCATAGCTTCGAGTTTTATTTTAAAGCCAAAACTAGTAGCTTCTTAGCCGGGCTTAAAAAAAGCGGTTTTTAAATTTGGATCGCCAAACCAAGTTCAGCAAAAACCAGCAACGGGTTGCTAGTAGAATTCTAGCTCTTGCTCCATGGTGATAATTCACCCTCTCTCGCTCCACCTTCAATTCACCCAAAAAATCCCTCACCTCATGCACACAGAAACCATGACACATCGTGTGCTAAAGTTCCCAATGGCTAACCAAGCAAGCATAACATCGCTACACTCTCCTGCTTGGCTCACCGTCAT
>JADLZK010003313.1:0-120385 GCA_015847255.1 Hyparrhenia diplandra | reverse complement strand
CAACCTGTGTGCAACTATAGACAGTCGCGACGCGTCGGCCGAGAGAGAGTAATCTGCTCTGCCGATCCCATAAAGAATGCTTCTCTATCACTAACGTTTGTCATTGAAGGCCGCTGTGTTTCGCCACATGACACGCCCTAGAGACAAACAAAAAGGGACGGAGGGAGTACCCTTTCCTCGCTGAAAATTAGACACGTACAAATATTGAATTTTCTTCATCCTGCTGTGAGAGTTTGCTTAACTACTTCCTTGTCATAAATAAATAAATAAATAATAGGAAAAGATTGGTCCTTGCTGTGATCGCGGGCACACATCGCGGCGTGTTTCCATTTCGATGGTCGGCCGGCGAAAAGAGAAAACGACAAAAAGAAGGAAAAAAAAGGGGCGCCAAAAGAAAAAGGCATATCACCATCTGCAGGCGCCTTGACAGTCAGGCAGACATGCTAGTAGTACTAGTGAATATTTATAAATAAATAAATGGTACGGAGTACGAGGCCGGTGGAGGACACGGTTTTGAGCGGCCACATGCACGCTGACTGTCTCTGTGCTAGTACGAGTAGAGTAGGAGTACTCATGTTGGAGGCAGGGAGGCTCTACAGTCGATCTGCATGCTGAACAAGTGCATGACCTGTCAATGACCGACCCTTTCAAATGTGTTTTTTTTTTTTTTTTTGAAATTTCCAAATGTTTCATTAGTATCGTTCCAATGGCATAAATTAGGTACATTTGGTTTTGAGGTTGGAAGAATAATATCCATTAAGGATTAGTTACTTTACTATCTACTCCGTAGTAGAGTATCGTGCTTGCATGTGCATATTAATTAACCAAATGCGGCCTCATTAGCCTCATCTCATGAGGGGTTACCTGCATTCGTGGTCCAATATTGGAGCTCCTTTACGCCTTTGTGCACTGTTATAGGTTGTGAACACGTGAATCGATTGTCTTCAAGCTAAGGTAACGTATACTCTGTTGTTCGGCTTCTTTATTATTTTTATTCTAGGATGATTGATTTATCTAGAACATTCTTCTTCCACCTCCACAACAGGAACATGCATATTTGGTCCCATTTTTATAGTACGTATACGTACTATCTATAAAAATAACAATGGCTTAATAATTAGTTTAATCTTCTCAACCGTATGTTGCAGATGAAGAAATAAAAAGGAAAACAAAAGAAAATGGAAGCAGCGTGGAGTGTGAGTTGGTGGAGGCTACGGCGATATACTGACATCTGCAATTAGTAATTTTTTTGAGTAAACATCTGCAATTAGTAATTGTGGTCACCTTTCTCTTCTCTTATCTGTGCGGGTCACGTGTTGGGTGAACTTGGTTTTGTTTCTCGACGAAGTACGTCCTCTACTCTGCTGTGATGTGATGTCGAGTAACCTCCTGAGTTCTGTGCAACAACAATTACTAGCTAGGTTAGGCCCTGTTTAGACTAAGCTTTTAGTTGGGACTAAAACTTTTTTTTAGTCCCTACCGTTTGGTTTAGGGACTAGACAAGAGAGATTAAAAAAGATACACAAGCGTTTTTCGAACAACGCGGAAGACCGACGGCTAGCGTTGCAACGTCCGGCCTCGCCGCCCGACCAAGCGGCCCATCTTGCGCAGCCACTCCGCCGGGACTCGGCTAGCGCCGCACCACGCCACCATGCTCGCCATTGCCGGGCGGCGCGTCTGCGCCTCAACCGTGGACTCCGGCGTGGGCTCCGTCGTGCGCCGCCAACGCCCGCCGTGCCATGGCAGAGGCCGTGGAGAGCCTCATTCCGTGATCCTTGTGGGCCGCCACCCACGCGCTTGGCCGCCGGGAGTGGGGAGGAGGAGGCGCCCGCGGCGATCTGGCCGCCCTCACGCGCTGGCCGCCGGAGGGACGCCGCCGCCCGGCCGGATCAGCGCGGTGGCCCGCCCGAGTTGAGGGAAGGGCGGAGGAGGCACGCCGCCTAGATCCGTCGCCGGCTTCAACCTGGCTGCTCGTGTTCGGGAGAGAGAGGGGGCTCGCCGGCTTCTTGTGTCGATCTCGCGGCCGGAGGGAGGAGGACCGGCGGGGAGCGCGGTGCGGGAGGGGGCAGGGAGAAAAAGTCCTAAAAAGACTCTCAAGAGGGTCTTCTACATTTTAGTCCCAATTACTACTTGTAGTCCTAAAAAGTCCCCTTGCTGGCAGTTACTTAGAGACTAAAAGAAAGTCCCAGGGGTAAAAAGTCCCTAAACCAAACATGGTCTTAATCCCCTGCGCGCACGTAATGGCACTGTCCTTTTTCTTTAGTCAATACAGTAATCTTTTTTCGTTTATATTATTATATTATATATTATATGATAATATAATAGGACAACGGCGATTGTTAACTGAGCATCTCCGTGCATGTCTCGATCCAAGTTTCATTACGTGTACGAATGTTTGTGACAAAGCTCCGTTCCCGTCTTTCATTCCTTTCTCTTTCTTTTTGGTTTTCAAATCTTGAGTTGAAAATTTGGATTAAGAGAAGGCGTAGGTGTGGGGTCAGCGACAAAGTGCTAGTGGCAGGACACTTGAGAAGCAAGTATTATATCTGACCCGTTCCGGTTTTGTGGAATTCACTTCTGTGTCTCTACCGGCCCCCCACATAATAGTTAACTCTTTCAATTAATCTGAGGGACCCACTTGTCTATCTCACATAGTTTTTTTTTGGTTCTTCTTGCCGGTTGTAAAACTACAGTACCTCCTCTCTCCTTCCTTCCCTCTCCTCCACGTCGGCATTTAAATAGAACTGCGGCCTGTAATTTCGCTCTGAGGGAGAGAGAGAGAGAGGAGACAGCCGAGCCGACAGGTTGTCCGGCGCTGTCCCGCTCCTCCTCCTCCGGCTTTTACTCCATTGCCGCCGCTGCCGGACGCGCAAACGCCCTCTTCCCTCTTGTCCTCGCCGCCGGCCTCACCTCACTCTCGCCGTCGCCTCTCTCTTCCATTCAAAGCTCCAACTGAATACGCGTTTCCCTTTCCGCATTTGTATCCTTATTTTAATTGCAACACTCCAATCCAGCGTCTGTTTGTCCGAGAAACGAAACGAAAGCAGCTCCAAGTCCAAGCTCCAGCTATAAAGGTGGTGGCCTTGCCTCTACTCTCCACTCCACTGCGTCCTACCAGATCTAGAGGATCCATCCCCTGTCCAGCGGGCGGCGTGCCCAGCAATGGCGCCATTCCTCTCCCTCCTGCTGCTTTCGCTCGCCGTCTCGACGTCGCTGCTCGCCGGCGCCGACGACCCCTACCGCTACTTCACCTGGACCGTCACCTATGGCCCCATCACCCCGCTCGGCACCACCCAACAGGTACATACATACACACTCTATGCTGCTACTACTGCATTTCCGATTCCGATGTTTCTGATGAATCTTCAGCTGTAGCCATTTCAGTTTGCTGGCCTCGCCTCGCGTGCTCTCCATCTTTTCCCCTCATTTTCTGAATCTTCTTCTCAAACACCAACCAGCCTGCATTCCCTTCTTCCGTTCCATTCCACATTTCCTCTGTTTCTTTTCAAAATTTCAGGCTTCCTTTACCAAGCTGCATTCTGAATCTTCTTTTCAAAAACAAACCTGCATTCTGCATTCTGAATCTTGTTCCCGTTCTACTCTAGTACATCCATCTCCTCTGTTACTTTTGTTTTGTTTTGTTTTTGTTTTGTTTTTGTCATGAAAATTTCAAGCTTCTCGCGTCACTCTCACTCTGTCGTCTTCGTCTTCGTCTCCACCTCCGATCCACCTTGCAGGGCATTCTAATCAACGGCCAGTTCCCCGGCCCCGCATCGACTGCGTAACAAACGACAACCTCGTCATCACAGTCCTCAACTCCCTCGACGAGCCATTCCTCCTCACCTGGAACGGCATCAAGCAGCGCAAGAACTCATGGCAAGACGGCGTCTCCGGCACCAACTGCGCCATCCCACCAGGCGGCAACTACACCTACCGTTTCCAGACCAAGGACCAGATCGGCACATTCTTCTACTTCCCCTCCCTCACACTCCACCGCGCCGCCGGCAGGTTTCGGCGCCATCAACGTGTACCAGCGCCCGCACATCCCGTACCGTACCCACCTCCTGCCGGCGAGTTCACGCTCCTCGTTGGGGATTGGTATGCCAATGCCGCACCACATGTTGAGCTGAGGAACCTGATTGATGGTGGGGTGTCCTCCTGCCGCCGGACGCTCTGCTCATCAATGGCAATGGCGCGTCGTCGCCGGAGGAGGAAGGTGGTGAGGTGTTGGTTGGGAATGGAGGTGGGACGTACCTGTTCGGGTGTCGAACGTCGGGTTGAAGGCGTCGGTGAACGTTCGTGTCCAGGGACATGGATTGAGGTTGGTGGAGGTGGAAGGACGCACCCCGTGCAGAACGTGTACGACGCCCTCGACGTCCACGCCGGCCAGTCGGTGGCGTTCCTCGTCACGATGGACCAGGCGCCGCTCGACTACGCCGTCGTCGCGTCCACGCGGTTCGCTGAACCCGAGCGCACGGCCGTCGCCACGCTGCACTACGCCGGCGCCACCGCACGCGCCCGGGGCCCGTGCCGCCGGCGCCTGGGGCGGGCCGTTCGACTACGGGTGGTCGATCAACCAGGCCAGGTCGTTCCGGTGGAACCTCACGGCCAGTGCGGCCAGGCCTAACCCGCAGGGATCGTTCCATTACGGCGCCATCCCGACGTCCAGGACGCTCGTCCTCGCCAGCAGCTGTAGCAGCTCGTCGGCGCCGAGGAGGTGTGCCGTGAATGGCGTGTCGTTCGTCGTGCCCGACACGCCGCTCAAGCTCGCGGATAACTACAACATCGCCGATGTTATTGACTGGGATACACTTCCCGTGCGGCCTGACGCCGCTGACGCCGGCGCGGTGGCGGCGCCGCGCGCGCCAGGACGCCCGTGCTTAGGCTGGGACTGCACGAGTTCGTCGAGGTCGTGTTTCAGAACACGGAGAGCGGGCTGCAGGCGTGGCACCTTGATGGATACGACTTCTGGGTTGTAGGGTCGGTACTCTGTTCTTCACTTCTCTTCTGTTTGGCCGGCACCATTGACGAACAGAGAGATCTCACTCTGAAACACCATTGCTGAGTGACCTCTCGCCGGATTTTTGTTTTCAGGTATGGTGATGGTCAGTGGAATGAGACGCAGCGGCAAACGTACAATTTGGTGGACGCACAAGCAAGACACACAGTTCAGGTATGTACAATTTCCAGATTCAAAGTAGATTTGATTCCTGAATCGAGAACGAACAAGCTTTGGACTACTCTCAACATTGCTCAACACTGAACTGAACATTGCTGAACTGAAACACTGAACTGAACATTGCTGAACTGAAACACTGAACTGAACATTGCTGAAACACCACTGAACTGAACAATGGCAACCAATTGCAGGTGTACCCGAACGGGTGGTCGGCGATCCTGGTGTCGCTGGACAACCAGGGGATGTGGAACCTGCGGTCAGCGATCTGGGACCGGCAGTACCTCGGCCAGCAGCTCTACCTCAGGGTGTGGACGCCGGAGCAGAGCTTCTCCTACGAGTACGCCATACCCACCGACGCCATCCTCTGTGGGAAGGCCGTGGGTCTTCCACACTGACAGAGCAAGATTCAGGACACTACTGCATATCATCCAAGGCCTTGGTTCGTCGTGTATGTCGAGTAGCATAAACCATACTACTACTTATATATATAATATAGCTGAAAGATCGAGATTCATAGGTGACAAGAGTGTTTTATTCAGCTGAAAACTCATATGAGCTGCTGCTATTCTTTGATGTTGATGTCTGTGACTTTTGTTCCTTGTAGTTTGCCTGTGGATAAGAAATACCTCAGGCTGCTGAATGTTGAAGGTGTCCAATGATCTTCTCCTCAATGCATTGCTGATGAAAATTCACAAATTTCTACAAGCTATGGTTTTTATTTAGATGTTTATATTTATGAGATCGTGATTGTCAATAAAAATAGAGGGACATCATAAGCGAGCAAGTTTGTAGTATTGAAGCCTATACAACCAAAATTCAAGTCGCCAATTGGGTAGACAAAATGGTAAACAAACTAGAATTAGGCAGAAATAACGTAGCGGTTGATGGTATTCTAGATTCAAATCAATTGTTCACTTCAATTGTGAACAGGTCTTAACTCCTTACGTACTTGCCCAAAAAAACCTTGAAAACAATCATCGTAGTTTACAATCTTAAAAAGAAATATGAGGAATTTGTGGAATCATATCTCACCCATTCATGATTTTTTTAAAAAGAAATATGAGGAATTTTAAATATATATATATATATGAAGGATCTGTAGCATCTTGATGTTCTTACAAGCACTCTATATTTATACCAAGGCCAAGCCTACAAAAAAAAAAAAAAAAAAAAAAAAACCCTGGCTGTAGGGACCGACAAAGTCCAAGGAGAATGTAGAAACAGGCTAGGCTTTACAAAAGAGCTTTTGATTTAGTGAGGAAACCAAAATACATTTTTCCTGGGGATACATACAATTTTGCAATTATTGCAATCACAAATTCACAACCAGATGGAAAAAAATGACAAAGGACATCACAAGAGCCCTTCTCTATTCAATAGGAAATATAGAATCACCACAAAATCAGTTCATAAATTATAGTATTGGAGCAAAGAGATAACAAATGCCAACACACCCCAATGAATATTAATTTGTCCAAGCTAAAACCAAAATATCTTTATATTATCGATGTCATGAGACTTAGTTATGCATGAAACCTTTGAAAATGGCTGCTTGGCATATACCATGTATACTACTTGCTTAGCATGCAGAAGGTCATGTGCTGATCCCTTTATGTTTTTAAGGGACACAAAAGTGACCTGTGGATCCCTTTGAAGCACTATTTATGTTGAGCAGGCTATGTTGTCTTGAAATCCACTTGTCAGTAGTATTGTTTCTAACTCGTAACTCGAGTGACTCCAACACTCTCGCATTTGATAAAAGAAGTTGACAAAGTCAACATGTGATTTGCTTCCTTGATAGTTTTCCAGCGCACAATTTTCCTCACGCGGATGTTTAGGGTGCCAATACGTTCCGGGTCCGTTTGATACCAAGCATTTTCCACACAGACACTAGTCGCCTGAAAAAGGGAGTGAACAAAGATATGGTGTCTATGATCAACCAAGCTTTGAAACAATCATATGAATATTCTAAATAGTAAATGATCAAACATGCAGATCCATGTACACTTTGGTTACTGTAAGGAGTTACCTTGATGTGCAGCTTCTCTAAGTGGGGAAAGCACTTTAGTAAGTTAGTAGCCACACTCAAACAGAGTTTCACCCTAGATAAATATAGAACCTTCACAGTGTGTACCTCGGCCACCATGCTAACAACAGTCGTTCCCTGAGTTGATAAGCATGCATATAATTAGCAGATCATTTATTTTGACAGTATATATAGAATTAAAACATCATGCATGATCCAGCGAAGGGACTTAATTAGGTCCCTAGCTTGTGAAGACCGGTAAAAGTGAGAATTAATAATGGTGCCTCAAGAAGTGTGGTGCCAAACTGAATCCTAGGAGTTTTGTCATAGAGTTCTCCCAAAATCGCCAACCTCGGTGCGGAGATTACTGACGTGTTCACATGTGTGTTTTCTGAACACTGTATTATTTCTAGACACGGTGCGTCCTCGATGACCAGCTCTAATCTTCTCAAATAGAAGACGACGACGACACCCTGATGCTTCTGAGGCTAGGGGATACGATCTGCAACGGAGAGGGGACATACCATGAACAGGTGTCGATCAATTAGCACCAAGCTCTGCAGCGCAGGGCAGCCGGCGAGCGACGCATGCAGAGCGCTCGGCCCCGAGATGAAGACTTTGTTGAGGGTCAGGCTCTCGAGAACTGGCATGAGCAGCGCGCTGCCATTGTTTCCATCTCGGAAAGCACAACCACCAAAGGAAGCGATACGGAGCGTGGACGAGAAGCGGCGTAGTGATGGCATCAGAAGCTGAAGGTCGGAGTAGAACTTGAGCTCCTGGAGGTTGTCTAGGGCGGGGCAACGGAGCCAGGCATCTTGGGTCGCCGTACGTGGAGGAATGATCGTCTTAGCAGAAAGGCTTGACGACGAAGCGGCGGCAGGGACCTGGATGCGCAGAGAGGATGCGGGGAGACCTCGCTGGCACGGATTCTGGCGCCATCGTTGAGGTGGAGGTTGAGAGGAGCGGAGCGCCATAGGTGGCGCCACCGGGAGGCGAGGACCTGCGTGCGTGCGCCGTCTTTGGTGGGGATCGAGAAGGGAAACGATGTCGGGGAGGTTGCTGATCCTGTCACCCTCTTTTTGCTCTCGCTCTCCTTTTCTCGGCCCTGGTGAGGACCCCCATGGCGGCGCGGTACGGCGGGCGGTGGCTTGGTGGTGAGAGATCGTGATTCCACGGCGTCGTGCAATGCGATCGATGATCACCAGCGGCCAGGACGTCCAATTAGGTTTCTGGCCCAATCCCTTGTTTTTCCACCCTGAGGGACCATGTTTCCGGCCCAGCCCGTGTTTAGGCCTGATCTGGATTTGGTGGAGTCGTGCACGGCGATGGGCAGGCAGTTTCTGGGCCCATGTTTCTGGCCCAGTCTGTTTTAGGGACCCGATGCATGCATGTTTCCCCATTTCAATCAACGAAGTGAAATCTTCCGGAAGTGCAAACCTGCGGTCGGCGTTCTGGGACAGAACAAGATTCAGCACCGTACTGCATTAACCGTTCTGGTGACATATTTTTTTAAAAAATATATATATTTTAAAAAAAATATGAATAGCTTACATTGTAACTTTTTTTTTTTGAATGAGGCAAAGCTGAAGGTGAATATGCAGAGCGCCATGTGGTATTTTTTGCTTCGAGTGAATATAAGTACCAAATCAAATATGTTTTCACATAGATTATCACCAGGTTTCAAGTGCTCACCATGGAACAAGACTGGCTTAATTTGGCATATAATATATTATTATACAATATCGGCATGGACGTCGCGGCTTTACAAAATATGTTTTCATTTAGTGAGGAAATAAAAAAAAAATTTTGATGGGGATACATGCGAATTGCAATTAGTCGCAATGGCACCCAGTTGGAAAAATGACAAAAAGGACATCTCAAGAGCCCTTCTTCTATTTAAAAGGTAATATGTCATCACCAAAAAAAATCAGTTGATAACACACACTACTATATATTCATTCATCATTACCGCCGGCATCAACGCTTGAATCCGGTTCACCGGCAAAGTGATGACCAGTTCAGCGTGGGAAAATCGAAATTTCATGGGCTTGACCAACACCGACAATGAAGATTTACATCACTACAGGGTTGAATCCTTCCCCAGCACTGATCTCGATGGAAACAGATCACTGTCGGGCTTGAATAAGAACCGATAGCGATTTCAAGACGAAGGAACAGTAAAAAAAGATAGAAAAAGAAGATTTTGACGCACATCAGAATAATAAACGATTGTTTCATTGGGCGATGGGCGATAATATATAGTATCTTACAAACACATAAAAATACGATAAAAATAAAAAGAAAGGCCAGGGGCCACCGCCACCTTCCTAGCCGCCTAGGCCGCGTCACCATCGGGCCGCTACGGTGGTGCCTCCCTCAACTTCTCCAAATTCTCCGACATCCCCCGGTGAGGATATCGGCAATGGCGTCGACCTTGAAGGCGTAAAAGTTGACTTTCTCCACCAAGGGCATCATCACCTTGGGCAGGCCGACTTCTTCGGTTAGGTCGTTGAGTTTGCGAAGGGCATCATGGAGGCGCCGCGGCGGGCTGCAGCTCTTCGTTGGGGGTGTGGATGCTGGGCATTGTACGTCGATCGTCGATGCGCGTCGCGACTGATGAGGCTGCCTGGGTGAGCAGGGTTATGAAAAGAGAGATTAATTAGTAATGGAGATCGTACCAAATCAGAGGTGCAGTGTACAAATATATATAGTAACAAGTCATGCAATACATGCAGTTGATTGTCATTTCCCAAAGATGATGCCATGAAAACACGGCTCCTCGGCAGTCAAAGGCTTCCATCCAATGGTCGTCGGCTCGTCTCCAATGGTCGTCGGCTCGTCTCCCCTCGGCACTCAAAGGCCGACCGGCTGCGCGTTTGCACGCATTTTCTCCAATCGCCGCGCTTACGCGGCAACCAAGGGCGACCGGTTGCGCGTTTGTGTGTGTTTCCAATGGCCGCTTCCTCGGCTCCCACTGTGTTTCCCAAGGCACCCAATCCCAAGCCCAGGGCTTCGATTTCGCACCAAGCCAGTTTTAGAATATTTTTTCAATGAACGGTGCTCAAGTTTAGGATTCCGAATAAACTTTAAATGATAATTTTTTAAAGTACCATAGATTTTTATTTGATACCGTAGATATAAATGGTCCTCACGGTCTGGATGAAATTTAATGATATTTATTTGATAGCATATTACCGATCTGTTTGGATGTGGGATTGGTGGGTTGGAGTGGCTCCAACCCACGTTTTGGGGATGGCTCCAACCCTTGATTTGTTTGGATGCGGGAATGGGTTCGACCCGGTTGTCTGTTTGGATGGAGGGATGAGAGGGGGTCGGATCCATCCCATTTTCTGTTTGCCGAGAACTTTTTTCGACAGGTTGTCGGCAAAGAATTGTAAAAAAAAAAATTAAAACTTTCTTTGCCGAGAACTCTGCTGACAGGTGACATTACAAATGGATGAAAATGTCATAAGATGAAAGATTTCTTGTAGCGAGCTACTTTGCCGAGAACCGGTCCGACAGGTGCTCGACGAAGATTGGTGGAACTGCCGTCACTTGCAACGACCGTTAACGGCCACTTTTCTTCGCCGACTGCTGCAGTTGGTGGTCGGCGAATACGTTGTCGAGAGCTGGTGGTCAGGGTGCTCGGCATAGGACCTCTGCCGTGAAAAAATTTCCCGTCAGTCCTATGCCGAGCACTATGCTCGGCGAAGCTGTCGCCGACCGCCTTTTGGTCTTTGCCGTGCGTGCCAAGTGCTCGGCAAAGGACATGTTTCCTATACTGCCTCTTTAAAGGAAATATGGCATCACTACAAAATCAGTTAATAAATCATAGTATTAGAGGACAGAGAACAAATGCCAACACACGGCAAGATGACCAACCTCTGAATATTCGCCCCACCTAAGAGCCTAATGTCTTTATTCATGTCATTAGGCCTACTAATGAACCCTTTGAAAATGGTCGCTTGACATACAATACCATGTACTTGCTTAGGATGCAGAAGGTCATGTGCTGACCCGTGCACTCTTTAATCCTTTATGTTTTTTTAAGGGACACAAAAGTGACCTGTGGATCACTCAAAGCACTACTTATGCTGAGTAGGCTATGTTGTCTTGAAATCCACTTGTTGCTAGTAATGTTTCTAACCCGTAACTCGATTGACTCCAACTCTCTTGCATTTGATAAAAAGAAGTTGACAAAGTCAGCATGTGATTTGGTTCCTTGATAGTTTTCCAGCACAATTTTCCTCACACGGATATTAAGGGTGCCAATACGTTCTGGATTTGTTTGATACCAAGCATTTCTCACACGGACACCTGTCGCCTGCAAAAGGAAGTGAACAAAGATATGGTGTTGATGGTCAACCTAGCTTTGAAACAATCATTTCATCATTCTAAATAGTAAATGATCAGACATGCAGATCCATATGGCACACTTTGGTCATGGTGCAAGGAGTTACCTTGATGTGCAACTTCTCTAAGTGGGGAAAACTCTTCAGTAAGTTAATAGCTACACCCAAACTGAGTTTCACCCCACATAAAGATAGAACCTTCACACTATTTACCACAGTATCCATGCTAACAACAGTCGATCCCTGAGTTGATAAGCATAGAATTAGAAGATCATTTGTTTTGACAATATGTATAGAATTAACACGTCATGCATGATCAAGCGAAGGGACTTAATTGGGTTAGCTTGTGCAGAGTCTACAGACCGGTGAAAGTAAGAATCAAATGGTGCCCATATATACACGTACCTCGAGAACTGTGGTGCCAAACTGAATCCTAGGAGTTTTGTCACAGAGGTCTCCCAAAATCGCCAACCTCGGTGCGGAGATTACTGACATGTTCATATGTGTGTTTTCTGACCACTGTATTCTTTCTAGACACGGTGCGTCCTCTATGACCAGCTGCTCGAAATTTCTCTGATAAGACGACACCTTGATGCTTCTGAGGCTTGGGGACACGATCTGCAACGGAGAGGGGACATACCTTGACCCCGTGTCAATTAGCACCAAGCTCTGCAGCGCAGGGCAGCCGGCGAGCAACGCATACAGAGTGCTCTCTGATATGTTGACGTTGGAGAGGGTTAGGCTCTCGAGAACTGGCATAAGCAGCGCGCCACCATTGTTTCCATATGGGAATTTACAAAAAACAAAGCAAGCGATACGGAGCGTAGACGAGAACCGGCGTAGTAATGACATCAAAAGCCCAGGGTAGGAGTAGTAGAACATGAGCTCCTCGAGGTTGTCAAGGGCGGGGGAACGGAGCCAACCATCGAGGGTCTCCATGGTGGGATAATCGTGGCTGAGAGGCATCTTGACGATGAAGCGGCGGCAGGGGCCAGGATGCGCAGAGAGGATGCGGGAGACCTCGCTGACTCGGACTATGTTGCCTGCGGGATCTTCATCTTCGACGTGGAGGTTGAGAGGAGCGGAGCGCCATAGGTGGCGCCAGCGGGAGGAGAGGATCTGCGTGCGGGCGCCGTCTTTGGTGGGGAGAAGGGACACGATGTCGCCGAGGACGTCGTCGGGCAGGCTGCTGATCCGGTCAAGCTCTCTTGCTCTCGCTCTCCTTTTCTCGGCTCTGGTGAGGACCCCCATGGCGGCGTGGCGCGGTACGGCGGCCGGTGGCGTGGCGGTGAGGGGTGATTTCGCGGCGTCGTGCAGTGCGATGGCCACGATCGACGTCCAGTTGTACAACTGCTCTTTGGGACCCATATTTCTGACCTAATCCGGTTTTTCCACGCTTTGGAATCTGACCATGTTTCTGGCCCAGCCCGTGTTTAGGCCTGAGAGGATCTGCTAACCCCTGTCATTCAAAGCCACTCATGAACGAAGTGTTTTTTACAAAAAAAATTATAAACGATGTGGGAAATAGCTCAAAAGAAAATGAACGAAGTGTTAAAAAAGTTATATAGAGCCAAATAAAAAAAAAAAGAATTACGTTATACAGTAAAACTCTACTGCCAGTGAAAAATAGAAGCGTCATCCTGGCCATTCTCCATAAAAATCTTGTAAATGTGCATCATAGAGAGTTGGCTCCCTGAAAAAGAGACTTTAGTATTGACGATCCAAACTTGACCGTCGTGTGATCCTCAGCATGGCGGCAATGGGAAGTACGTACGTTATTTTACATAACAAAGAGCAGAACTTTGGAGACAACAACTCAGGTTCCTTAGTCTTCTTCACGTACATACATCATCTGAAGCATGTCCATATAAGCGTGAATTTCCATGCATATTAGCGCACGGTTTTAACTTTTTCCTGAAGGATGTTGATGTTCTTATAAGAACTCTGGTATTTATACCAAGACGAAGCCTACATAAAAACAGCCGTAGAGAGAGGCAAAGCCAAGGTGGGGAACGCAGAGAGACATGATATGAGTACAAAAAATCAAATATGTATGTATGATTCACGTAGATTATCACCAAGTCTTTTTCCAAAAGCGCACATTGTGCGGGTGCTGCATTATGGAAATCAGAGATGTCACGATTACGGAATGTATCAGTCGATGGCGAGGTGCCAAAGTCGGGTAGAGGCAACACTTAACAAGAATCGCCGCCTCGAACGGCGGAGCAATATAGTTACCAACTAAAGAAGCATGTTTTGCGACGGAATAGAGTAGGAGGTCCTACGGGACGGCGGCGACCAACGGCATGAGGCGGTGAAACCCAGCTGCACCCCACAATTTTTCCCGACCATTTGCAGTGGCGAGCAAGAGATATCGTCAAAGGTCCGACGGTTTTGCTCCTTCCATACTTGCTAGGTGACCAGCAGCATGAGCGAGTTGAAACATTTGTGGAAAGGTTCGGCACGTGCCTCCTTGAGTTGATCCACCAGTCGACGAGCGTGGTGGTCGATGGTGGGCACAACGGCTGCAGTTCGGCGCGCTAGAGTAGGAGGCGAAGATGTGATTGGTAGACTCAACCCCCTAGGAGCATATAGCGCAGTCCGCAGATGGCTGCAGCACATCCTGCGTTCGGCGGTCCGGAGTCGGTAGTGAATGGCTAACCGAGAAGAAGAACTTCACCTTGGGCGAGGCTGATTTCTGGCAAACCTCCCTCCCTGCCAATGAAGAAGGCATCTCAAAAGCAATTAACGCATTATCAGTTATCAGGCGCCCCGGAATGAATGCACTTTGCTCCTTGGATATGATCTGCTCTAGGAAAGGTCGGAGTCGGTTCACTAGACACAGAGACCTTATGGGAAGGAGTTTTGTGCTTATAAACTGGATCTATCGAAGGCGTATGACCGGGTTGATTGGGGATTTCTAAAAAGTTCAATGGTGAAGCTAGGCTTTCATAGCAAGTGGGTTCAGTGGGTCATGACATGTGTATCCGCTTTTCGCTACCTACTCCGTTCGCTTCAATGGAGTGCCGTCGCATTCCTTTTCCCCAACACGTGGCCTACGACAAGGTGATCCACTTTCACCATATTTATTCCTTCTAGTTGCTGACGGTCTTTCTTCTCTGTTGCGACATTATGAGAGGTTGGGACAAATCGAAGGCCTGAAAGTCTATAGAAGGGCACCTAGTATCACTCATCTTCTCTTTGCAGATGATAGTCTCTTATTTTTTAGAGACAATCAACAACAGGCATCAACAGTCAAGAATGTTTTGTCTATTTTTGAAACATGTTCTGGACAGCAGCTTAGTCCATCCAAGTGCTCGTTATTCATGAACGAAAAATCTGATGTGGCTACCACTGATCAGGTCAGATTACTCTTGGGGGTTCAGAGAGTTGATTTTGAAGCTAAATATCTAGGATTGCCAATGCCTACAGGAAGAATGAAAAGAGGTGTATTCCAGCCACTAGAGGAAAGATTCCAGAAGAGAATGTGTGCATATAATGAGAGGGAGCTATCAGCTGCGGGTAAGGAAATACTTATTAAATCAGTTGCACAAGCTCTGCCCAATTATGTTATGAGTGTGTTCAAACTCCCACTGACTTTGTATGATGAGTTAATGTCATGGACCTAGGATCCATGACAACTGGGTATAACCTCACCGGAGAAGACACTATCGTCATGGACTCAAGGTCCATGACAGCTAATGAAACATATCCGGGCTTATTGGTGGGTTTCAGAGAATGAGAGACGAAAAGTTCAGTGGGTGCCATGGGAGAAGATGATTATGCCGAAAGGTTTTGGGGGTATGGGATTCCGTGATCTCAGATTGGTGAACCAAGCATTGCTTGCAAAACAAGCCTGGAGATTAGTTATTATCCTGAGATTAGTTGTTTATCCTGAGAGCCTGTGTGCTAGAGACCTTAAGGCCAAATATTATCCTAGTAGTTATCTTATTGATACAGTCCCTGCTGGAGATGCCTCTTCGTCATGGCGTGGGATTGAGCATGGCTTGGCACTTCTGAAACAAGGTGTGGTCTACAGGATTGGTGACGGACAGAGCATTCGCATTTGGCGTGACAATTGGATACCTAGAGCTCATCTTATGAAACCGGTTGGCAGCGCTAGGCACTGCAGACTCCGAAGAGTTTCCCACTTGACCTTGGTGTGGAGATATTTTTTATCCTTGTGATGCGGAAGAGATATTGAAAATTAAAATTCCACAAATTGCTTGTCAGGACTATATAGCATGAACTTTGAGAAATCAGGTGTGTTTTCTATCAAAAGTGCATACAGGCTGGCAATGAGGAGGGAACATGGTGAAGGAGAAATAGGCACTAGCTGTACACCTGCTGATGGTCAAAAGGTTTGGAAGGATCTGTGGGCTATTAAAGTTCCTAAGAAAGTTAAAGTTTTTGCTTGGAAGGTCGCCAACAATGGTATTCCTACTCAAGCTAACAAATGCTACAGGCACTTGGTGCAGCTGGAGTCGTGTGAGATGTGTGGACATATATATGAAGACTGTTTCCATCACTACTACATAAAGGATTAATGGTGGCGGGCATAATCAATTTTTCGGTGGCGGTTTTAATGACCGCCACCGACCGAGGGTCACAGAAAAAATGAGCCATTTTTCGGTGGCGGGCAAAATACCCGCCACGGATAATAAAAAAAATTGAAAAGCCCGGACGGGCCCGGTCGAGCCCGCCGCCGTGGATCTGGACGGGCCCAGATTGGGTGTCGCCCGGCGCGCCGCCGCCGTGGCGGATCTCCCCGCGCCCGGCGGATCCGGAGGGAGGGGGGTGGCGGATCGGGAGGAGAGCTTCGAGGTGGCGCCGCCGTCGTGGATCTAGACGGCCGACCGGCCGCGCCGACGAGCTCCGTGGGAGGAGCCGCCGCCCGATGGATCTCGAGGTGGAGGAGCCGCCGCCCGCCAGGATCTCGAGGTGGAGCAGCCGCCGCCGCTTCCGGAGGTCGAGGTGGAGGAGGCGCTCGAGGCTCGAGGTGGAGGAGCCGCTGCCCGCTCGAGGTGGAGGATCCCACGCCGCCGCCGTCGGATCGGCATCTCGCCGGCCGGATCCCTCAACGTAGCCGCCGCCGGTGGGGAGGGAGAAGAAGGGGCCGCCGGTGGGGAGGGAGAAGGGCGCCGCCGGTGGGGAAGTGAGAAGGTGAGAGAGAGAGAGCGTTCGGGGGAGAAGGTGAGAGGGAGAGAGTGTTCAGTGGTGGTGGAGTGAGAGGGAGAGAGCGTTCGCGGCCAGTGGCTCGGAATGAAACCCTAGGGTTTCAAACCGAGCCGCGATATTGGGCCATTTTGGGCTTTTTAGTCTGGTTTCACTTGTAGCTAGTTGGGCTTCATTTACCATGGCGGGTTTTCTTAAAAAACCGCCACGGTTAATCAATTTACCGTGGCGGTTTTAGAATCCGCCACGGAAAATCAAAAATGCCCGCCACGGAAAATCAAGACATTAACCGTGGCGGTTTCTCAAATGCCCGCCACGGAAAATGAAATCTGAACACCACGCAAAAATCATTTCTGTAGTAGTGCATGCTTGCATAAGCTGCCCACATGCTGCTGCCCTATGGCAGGCTATGAGGAAGCATTGATCCCTTCCAGCCGAGGAGGACTTAGTGTATCCAGGACCTGATTGGCTGCTAAATCTCATAGGCCGATTCTCAAAGGAAGTCATGGGGAACTTGATTATGCTTCTTTGGCATACATGGACTGTCTGGAACAATGTTTTAAGGGCAGGCCAGAAGGTGTCGATTGAAGGCTTTGTGGTGTTTCTTACTCGCTACATGGACTCCCTTGTGCAATGTCAATAGAACTGCTCCCATGAAGATAGAAAAGGGAAGAAGTGTGCTGTCGTGGGGAGTTCAGCTCGCCTATTGGGTGCTCAACCAGCTAGGAAGAAGTGGATGCCGCCTGATCCAGGCTGGATGAAGATCAATGTTGATGGGGCTTTTTGGGCTGACTTGGGTAAAGCTGCTATAGGCGTGATAATCAGAAACCATGAAGGCCATGTTATGTTGTCGGGATGGCGGTTGCTACGCCATTGCTGGGAGGCGGAGGAAGCTAAAGTTGTGGCATGTCGTGAAGGTGTTTCTCTTGTGGCGCGTTGGCCGGATGTCCCTATGATATTAGAAACAGATTGTGTTGCAGCTGCAGATAAACTAAAGCATGGCGCCTCTGATAGATCGCTGCATTGGTCCACGATTCAGGATGCAAGACTGCAGATGGAAGATCTTCGTCAAGTCGTAGTTGTTAGGATTAGTCGTGATCAAAATAATGTAGCGCATGAACTTGCTCATCATGCCTTTAAGTCAGGTAGTAGTCAGGTGTTTTTTTTTTTTTTTTTTTTTTCCCGAGTTTGTCGAGTCGCTTGCTTGTAATGATACCGTTTAATTCTTAATAAAGTTCCATTTCGCAAAAAAAAAGAAGGCATGGTAGTGTAACAAAACCTCCTAATTGCCGGGCCCACCTGCACCTGTCATTGTCCCAAAGACCTTTGACACCGTGTGCATACACCCGATAACTTAAGAAGCCCCGTTGATAACTCATACCAGGGATCAACAAAGGAGTAGCTACAACATTACAACATTTGTTACAAAAATATAGATCGAGTGCAGAGAATAATCACATTAATTTTACAAAATGTGAGTAAGGTACATTTGAGTAAACTTAACTTAATTTGCGGAAGTTGAGTATAACTATAGGAGACATCCAAGTCGTGTCGAGCCCACCGACACAACCTTGGTCAACGATGAGTCAACACCGCAACAAGGGTCAAAGAACCCTGAGTACTGGAGTACTCAACAAGACTTACCCGACTAAAAGAAAAATAGGAGAAGACTCAGAATGTTGGTCTATTAGGATTCAAGGTAAGGCTTTTTTAGCAAGAATTAAGGACTCTTTTTACGTAAAAAGCTTACTAGTAGTGAATCCATACTTTCAACATTTTAATCCCAATTTAGTTTCTCACCTACTCTAGGTGATCTTATACTAGAGCACACACTTCGTAGATATTCCATCACTTATTCCATCTCTTCATAATTTCATAATTAATCTACGATGTAAAGGGGGAAACCAAGTCTCCATATCCGAGAAGCACGGCGATTTCGAAATCGATTAACCCAAATTGGGAGTTCTTTCCACACGACATATGTAGCACTTAAGCTTGCATATATCAACCCTTTCTTGGATACTCAAAACGGAACCGCGTCCTCGCCACCCGAGAGCACAAGACACCTCACACCTTGGGAATCTAACCCACGTGCATCCAGAATTTAACCCACGAGTGTACACGCTACTCCCCGCCATCTCTCCACTCCCAAGCATGCGGTTGTACGCTTTCCGATTTGACACCCCCAAGATCGGGCTTACCGGAGTATGTGGTCAAGACTAGTTTTCGACCGGCCCCGGGCGACGCCCGAGCAGGCGTGCCATTGGCCAAAAGACCTCGGCGCAGATTACGTTCCATAGTCTCGGTCCACATTGCTTACAACGAACGGTCCTTAATCGACAAGCCGGAAATACTACACCGAGACTCCATTCTCAATGCAAATTACCCGACCGGTCTCAAATTCAATACCATATCCCAAGATGGTTTCATCATATAACATCCTTGTTCATCAAATGCCCATTCGGGCTATCATAAGAGACTTGTCACATTTTGACTCAAAAAGTCTAACTAATTTAGCATGGCTAAGCATTTCTAAGCATTTTACCAAAACGGGTTATCAAGGTAGATATTGAAATAATCAAGGATGGATAATGCATCAATTAGGTTGTCACTCAACTCCTATCACCTAATGCAAAGTATAAAGCAAAGGTGATATAAAACTTGTAAAACACAAGGAATGTTTAAATGAACCGGGGCTTGCCTGTGTTGCGGGAAAAGTTAGATTCGAAGTTGGACCACCCACGCCACACTTGACACCAACACCTCGGGATGGATGTACTTTCTCCAAAGCTCGATCATCGCAAACCACATCACTCGCTCACTACACGTAAATTAATAATGTATGCTTAACATGATGGAATGATAGACGTGATGCTTGATGAGTGCATGAAATGATAAGCACAAAAAGAATATAACTTTACTTTACGATAAAGTTGCAACCCAACAAAACCAACTTGTTGAATTACTCTACAAGATATCATCACCATTGCCTAAGGAGTTCTCAAGGACCATTTGATTGTGGTATGATCCAAGATTCACAAAACAATCCCAAGATCACACAAAACCTAAGTCATTAAGCACTAATCACTACCCTTATTCTATTAAATAAATAAAACATAAAATAGAAAATAATTTAAGCATTTCAAAATGACTCCAAACTTTTACACAAGTAGGACACATCATAAAACAATACCAAATAAATTTTTTATGATTTTTGAATAAATATTTTATTTTCTAAAAATCATGGAAGATGCATTTTTCAATTAAAGAATGTATTTTTAAATCATGCAAGAACTACTCAAAATCAAAGTTTTAAATTTTTTCATGGATAGACAACATCATAGGAAGGCTATACAAAAAAAATTTTCAAAATTTTGGAAGCTAGATTTGAATTTCTATGGATTTTACAAAATTGGACACTATTCACATCAAGGAAAATTGAATAAACATGTTTTAAAAACGAAACCGGCCGCCGGGCTCAAACCGCCCGACTCGCCCAAAGACGCAACAGGCTGGCCCAGCAGCCTGGCAAATACGGGGGGGGGCGGGGTGTCAGCCCCTGCGACTTCGGCGCCCGCCGGAGTTGATCGGCGACTACTCGCCCGGCGACGAGGTCTCCCTACGACGCGCTTTGGCCCCTACGTACTCCCCTCGACCTCCCGCATCCCCCTCGAACCTCAACCCCTAACCTTAGAGCACCGCGCAGCCTTGTCGACGGCCATGGCGACACGGCGGTCTGTCCTTGCGTCGGAGGAGCTCCACGGAGCTTTCCCAGCGACGGCAAAGCATGCCAAAGACCCTAAAGCACGACTACGCGACACTTTTCCCCCACTCAAACGAATCAAACCCGACTTACAGGCCGATATGGCTACCTTGGCGGCCGCAATGGCGGGGCGCTCATCGGAACGGCGTTCCGGCGACCACGGGGTACGGGAAACGGCAACCCAAGGGCATAGACATGACTAGGAGCTCACCCAGACTTTGATGCGCACACTCGGTTGGGTCGGGGACAGAGCTGAGGTGGATCGACGACGGTGACAGCGGCTACGGCGGCGCTCTCCGGTGGCAACGTCGGCGTTCCGGCGGCTCCTGCGGGGCAAAAGCAAAACGGTCGAGCCGACCATGATCACGACGTCGAGGCGATACGATAGCACTAGAGGGTTTTGCGCGAGGCTCACCGGAGCAGTGGGACGACGGTGAGGTGGCGCGCGGCGGTGCGGTTGCCGTCTGCGAGGAAGAAGGCGGCGCGCCGCTCATTCCAGCGGGACTTGGGCGACGCGAGTGGGTTCATGGGCTGCGTAAGGAAGTTGCGGTTAGTGGAGGGGTTAATTTGGGCGGGTGGAGCTCGACGACGACGCATCAGACGACGGGGGTGAAGGCGTTCCAGCGGCGGCGGGTTTTGGGAAAAGAAGAAAACGACGACCCCGCCGTCTTATTTATAGGGAAGGGAGGACGATGAGGTGACCGGGGCATTCGCTTGGCCGCCAGGTGACCCGGACTTGAGAAGGGACGGCCGGTGGCCGGTGGCGCGAAGATGGACGCCCGGCCATGGCAGTCGGCCACAAAGCCGAGTTACTTTATCCCCCTAATACAAACCCTAAATTGAAATTTCCAAAATTACTTTTGATTTTTGAATAGAACTTGAAAATTGGCCGAAATAAAAGTTTCTCCATTTTCAACGATCTACACTTTTCATAAAAGGAACATTTTCAAATTCTGCCTCCAAATTGGACTTTTTGAAATGGGATCAAAAAGGAAGAAATTTGAATTCAAAATTACTTTTAAAATTATGTAGAAACTTGAAAAACTTTGTACATATCTTTTGTTCATCACAACAAGATCTACAAACTAGCTTTTGGAAGTTTTGTCAAATTTTGCTTAAATTTTGAAATAAGGAAAAGGGGGTAATTAGGGTTTTGTCGGAATTCAAAATTACTTTAAAATTTTGAACTAAACTTTGAAAACTCAAAATACCAACTTTGTTTAACTTTGAAATATCTACCTTTTTTGCTTTAATAACCATACCCAAATTCTTGATAAATTTTGAATAAAAGAGAAAGGGACAAACTAGGGTTTCAAATCGGGGTTTCCGACAAGGGGGGGTAACTTTCGGATTTTTGATTCTTTTCGCGTCTTTTTGACCGACAACGTAACCAAACATAACAAAACTTATTTTTGTCCAAATCCATAGCTTAACTGGTAAATAACACCTGGGTGTTACGGTAGGCCGAGGAACTCGAGTACTATCCGTTAGCCGTCCACTTCCAAACCAATCGGTCCGGTGTGTCATGTTGTAGCACTACCCCTTCCACATTGTACCGTAGCTCCACAAACTCCACAAGGACGGCCACCGTGCCTGCTCCAGTGATGTCTTGCACCCACTGGTTGGTCTGCAAAAAGCATGACGAACCGATTGCCATGTCCTTCGACAACCCATCGCCCGGAAGAGGTTTGGGGCTGAAAGCGCCAGACAGTGTCGTCCGGGTAGACAGGCATCCGTCTAAAAGTGGGCGGCGGCACCATGGCCCACAACCACTGAGACTAACGCCTGAAACATGGCATCCATTGATCGCTGTGGCGTCCCCTAGCAGCAAAGACTCAAGGCACCACCGACCGTGTTTTGGCACATCCATTCCCACCGCAACCTTAGGGCTTAAACCCAACACTCTAAGGTCCGGCAGACAGAGTCCGTTGAACTCCTTCGGCGAGCATACGATGGGCAGTGACAGAGCCAGGATTAAAATCTACATGTGGCAAACCTATCACTACCCATTTATATAAAAAAAAACATAATCATAGAATATACTTAAATTTACTATATCATGATGTATACTTTGCAGCACATTCTCAGTTTGATCTTCTTGTACAGGCTCTTCCATTTCATTGCCATCTCCCCTTTCTGCAAGCTTTTCAATTTCATTGCCATCTACCCAATCTGCAGGAGCATTGGTCCTGAAAACATTGAATGGAATATATCAAAATGTGCAAGTAGAGTTAAATTAATAGATTGTACGATTCCGTAAATAATCTAACACTCACCTTTTATTTTTTTCCAATCCGGGTATCTGGAATCAAACGTCGTCGATGGTTATTGGCACCTCCATCCCCATCGGCCTCCATCGCGTCAGGGGCCGCCCGTCGCCGGCTTGTCGCCTCCACTCTTGACGCGTTATCATTTTTGGATGTGCTTCTTGCTGATAGGTTTTGGTTTTTAGAAAATAGGAACCGTCACATCAGGCATCGAGCGCGGCAACTGAAATATGGAGCAGCCGCCAGGAAGGCAGGAAGACGAGTGCGCTAGATTCTGACGTGACCGTGGGCTCTTGACGTAGGCCCATGAGATACTGCTATACTAGCCCATCCGTGTATCAGCCAACAACCATGTATGTTTCATGTTTCACTTTCACGTACACGTATATACACATCTCTACTATAAGGCACCACTTCTTTCTATTTAGAACCGACGATCAACAACCAACGGATCCACGAACGGAGGGCCGAGATCGAAAGTTTGTGTAAGGGTCTTACACAAGCCCTCTCGCCGGCACAATCTCACGTGTTAGAGGGGTCCAACGTTCGATTCCCGACTCTCTACGGCGTGAGAACCTAACAAAAAAAAAAACCACGCCGGCATGCAACAGGGACCGCCGCGCGACACAAGACTCAAGAGATGGCGATAGAGTGCCTAGGGTTTGTGCGAATGGTGCCCTTCCTCCAGGATCGCAGTCACTGGTGCTTGGTCCCGTCGCGGTCGCGGAGCGGCTAGGTTTGTATCCCGACTGTGGACAGTTAGGCTCGGAAGCCGGCGGCGGGGGCTCATGGTCTTGATCTGGATGGCGATGAGGCCACATCCCCGAGCTCGCCATCTACATCCCCGAGCTCGCCGGGTCACACATTTCCACCGCGAGGATCCAGGCCTGTAGATCCGGTACAATACCTTGAAGATCAGGCTAGCGCTCATGCAGACCCCTTGCCAATTAATCGCAAGGTAGCCAATCATATGTGTTAGCATCGTTATTCAACTTTCATTCATGTATTGATGTACCAGATCCTATCTGGTTATTTCGTGGTTTGTCTTCATGCAGATCCTTAATCATGTGCCAACACATGTACGTGGGGAGGATGAGGCCGGACGAGTGCATGCATTTGCACATCAAGTCAAGGACAAGGTGCTGCTCGCTGGGGGTCATTCAAGGTGCAGCAAAAAAATAGTTTTCTTGCTTTCGGTGCCTTGCTTTCAGAGATTAGGTTAGAATGCCAGAAATTTTGGAAGAATATATGCTCATGACTTGCTTGTGTTTGTTTATGTTGTTGTAGTTTTGCAGGAGCAGCAACAATAGTTTGGCAGGAGAAGCAAGTCTATTGACAGTAAGACCAGGTGAAGTTTCTGTTGTTCCAATTTTAGTTTACCAGCAACAGCTCGATGGATGGCTTATTGGTGTGTTACTCTCAAAATATGATATGTGCTTTACTGTCAAAAAATGACATGTTTATTAGTTATTACAGACTTCAGTCTTTGTTAGGAATTGCAACATGTTGAAACACATTCAGTTAGGCTACTATTTGAAAAAAATTGATGTGTGCTTTATCCTGGTTGACTGGACTGCAGTGTAACTTGTGATTTTTCTTTTGCAGTTGATGGAACTTTAATGTCATGCAACCTTTATTTGAAAGAATAACATTTGTCGTCCAAGGGAGCTGCTCTTAACAGATTAGTAGGACCTGGCAATTATTTTTTTTTTTCTAGACTGAATTGCTACATAAAAATTCATGGGGAGCTTGTGTTCTCATTTTCTTACCTCTACTATAATTGGATTCCCAAATTATTTTAGGTCCAGACTAAGGTGCTTTAGACGGGTGAGGTGGTGCTGACCCTAAACACTTGGAGGAACCAAAGGACGGCATCTCACAAGGTCGCGGGGAATCAAAGGAGGACAAGGTGGAGCAAGACTGAATTGAAAGGTTGAGAGGATTTTAATTTTCACTATCGACTTCCTTCCACTCTCTGATTGTTTGTGGACTGCATTTCCTGGTTACTTATGTCATTCCAAACTTTTTACGCTGATTTTGTTATCGTGTAGCTGTTGTGTCAGACGTGAAATGTGACGACCCAAAGGAGAAGAAGGTGTAGCAAGAGGAACCAAAAGGTTAGAGGATTTCACTTCCTTGATTAATGGTCGAGAGGAGGATGTAGTTGCCAAGTTTTGGAGGGAGACAACAAAGCGGAGGAACTGGAGGGTGAGGAAGTTAAAATTTCCTAAAATTTATTTTTGCACTCTAATTCAAAATTTACTGTTAGGTATTGTTCCTAAGCAGTCATTGTTATGTCTTCAATGCACGGCTGATGTAACCACTGGGTATGTAGCTGTTTTGGTTAGAGCTGCAATGATCCTAACGTGGACCAAGTGGTGCTTGTCATGGAGGAACAGTCCACAAAAGGCCCCACAAAGGTTCAAGACATTCCCGAATATTGTCATTTCCATACTGCCTCTAAACCCTCTATCTTACATGCTCAATCAAGTCTATTTGATACAACTTTTTGCCTTAGGGTAGTGACTTGGAAATAATTGACCTTGTGGCGTGGAGGAGGGTGTACAGGTTTGATGCCTAACCATCCCTCCATGGCAAGGTCTCTGTTGGGGCATTCTTTTTTTTTTTTGTTTGCCATATATTGACCTTTGGAAAAAAATATATATTTTTGTGTTGTTGTAGTATTGTCGTAGTGCAAAAAATGCAGGGATGTTGAGGAAGCAAAAGTTGTAGCATGCTTGGAGGAGATTCGGTAGAAACAGATATAGAAGGTGCAACTTGCCCAAGGCTAACAGTTCGTGAGTTTTTCTTTCTTTCTTTTTTTTTTTTTTAAGCAATTTTTTTTTTGTTTGTTCATACGTACAAATACAACATGATCGCTACTAGGTGGCATCGACCGCCCATGAGCTTCAGAGGAAGGCCGGTAGCTGCAAAGCTCAAAAATTGAGAAGTTGAATGGAGAGAAATAAACTTGTGCATGAACATGCCTGAACATTCACACTTCGCCAAATCTCATGTCAAAGACTCGACTATTTTTTCAAGTTTTGTGTCAAGAGTCTCGTCTTGTAACGATGTTGTTGAATCCGTAATAATAAAGCCCTCTTTTGGCAAAGAGGTGGGTGGTGCCTTATAGTAGAGATTGGTAAATCATTTTTCGTTGTTTGATTTGAATTACAAATGTCATCGTAGCGTTAGCACGGGCATTATACTAGTATATACTAGTTTTTTTCGTCTACATTTCAGATGTGGGAGAGGCCAGACATCACCATACTAGTGGCTCCGCCACTGACGATGGGCCACGCAGTCCTGCACATACCCCTGGCATCCGACTCGGTGAGGAACGCTATTATCACCATGTTTCAAGTGCTCACCGTACGTGGAACAAGACCAGCTTTGGCATATAATTATATATAAACTAGTGGATTCCCGCGCGTTGCGAGTACGAAGGAGAATTCTGTGAGTTACAATATTATCATCACCCTCCTATTCTTTTTTTTTTCTTCTTTTTTTTTTTTTTTTCATTTTCTTTTATTTCTTTTTTTCTATACCAATGGGCACTTATAATGTTATCAAAATATATAACTATGAGATCTTGTTTTAAAAGATTTATTAAAATGAATTTAATGGTGTGAATTTGATTTATTTTTTTGGTTCATGAGTTATAATCTTTTTTATGCCCATATACATGTGGGGGCATGTTGACGACGTGGCGCAAAGAAGAGTTAGTGGGCTGCTGAGGTGGTATGCTAGTGGGTGTTAGTGGGATGGTGAGGTGACGTGCTTGCATGTCAAGAGAATTAGCTAGTGGGGGATGCAAACATAAGTCTTATAGATATCGGCTTTGCCGTCCGTGGCTTTTACTTAAAAAAAAAAGGTTTTCATTTAGTGAGGAAGCAAAAATATAGTTTTGATGGGGACATGCATGTGAATTAATTGCAAATCATCGCAATGACACCAGTTGGAAAAATGACAAAAAGGACATCTCAAGAGCCCTTCTTTAACGGAAATATAGCATCACTACAAAATCAGTTGATAAATCATAGTATTAGAGGAAGGAGATAACAAATGCCAACACACGGCAAGATGACCAACCTCTGAATATTCGCCCCACCTAAGAACCTAATGTCTTTATTCATGTCATTAGGCCTACTAATGAAGCCTTTGAAAATGGTCGCTTGACATACAATACCATGTACTTGCTTAGGATGCAGAAGGTCATGTGCTGACCCGTGCACTCTTTTTAATCCCTTTATTTATGTTTTTTTAAGGGGCACAAAAGTGACCTGTGCATCACTCAAAGCACTATTTATGTTGAGTAGGCTATGTTGTCTTCAAACCCACTTGTCAGTAGTAATGTTTCTAACTCGTAACTCGACTGACTCCAATGCTCTCGCATTTGATAAAAAGAAGTTGACAAAGTCAACATGTGATTCACTTCGTCCTGGTAGTTTTCCAGCACAACTTTCTTCACACGGATGTTAAGGGTGTCAATACATTCTGGGTCTTTTTTATAGCAAGCATTTTCCATGTAGACACTCGTTGCCTGAAATGGAAGTGAACAAAGATATATACGGTTGTCAATGGTTAGAGAAATTGGCTATTAGAGGACTCCAAACATTGGGTTTCTCTATAATAGGACTCCTAACGTTTGTTTCAACTAGCTTTAAAACAATCATCGATATAATGAATGGTAAGTGATCAAACATGCAGATCCATATGCACACTTTGGCCATGGTGCAAGGAGTTACCTTGATATGCAGCTTCTCTAAGTGGGGGAAGCACTTCAATAAGTTAATAGCCGCATCCAAACATAATTTCACCCCAGATAAAGACAGATCCTTCACACTGTGTACCGCGGCCGCCATGCTAACAATAGTCGATCCCTAAGTTGATAAGCATAGAATTAGCAGGCCATTTGTTTTGACAGTATCGAATTAACACATTAATGCATGATCGATCAAGCGAAGGGACTCAAATTAATGGTGCCCATATATACCTCAAGAACTATGGTATCAAACTGAGTCCTAGGAGTTTTGTCATATGGTTCTCCCAAAATTGCCAACCTCGGTGCGGAGATTACCGACATGTTCAAATGTGTGTTTTGACTGTTTTCTGAAGAACATTGTGTTCTTTCTAGACACGGTGCGTCCTCAATGACCAGCTCGAATCTCGTCGAATAAGACGACGCCCTGATGCTTCTGAGGCTAGGGGACACCCTGATGCTTCTGAGGCTAGGGGACACGATTTGCAACGGAGAGGAGACGTACCTAGACCAGGTGTCAATTAGCACCAAGCTCTGCAGGGCAGGGCAGGGCAGCCGGCGAGCAACGCATGCAGAGTGCTCCCCGAGATGCTGACGTCGGAGAGGGTCAGACTCTCGAGAACTGGCATGATGAGCAGCGCGCCGCCACCATTGTTTCCATCATCTGGGAAACTAGAACCAACAAAGCAAGCGATACGTAGCGTAGACGAGAAGCGGTGTAGTGATGGCATCAGAAACCAAGGTAAGCAGTACAACATGAGCTCCTGGAGGTTGTCGAGCGCGGGGGAACGGAGCCAGCCATCCATGGTTGCCGGCGCCGGCATGATAGAATCATAGCGGAGATGGAGAGGCACGATGACGAAGCGGCGGCAGGGGCCAGGATGCGCAGAGAGGATGGCGGAGACATCACTGGCACGGAGTCTGCTGGCGCCACCTGGGCCGTCATCGTTGAGGTGGAGGTTGAGAGGAGCGGAGCGCCATAGTGGCGCCACCGGGAGGAGAGGGATCTGTGTGCGGCCGCCGTCTTTGGTGGGGGAGAAGGGACACGATGTCGCCGAGGACGTCGTCGGGGAGGCTGCTGATCCGGTCAAGCTCTCTTGCTCTCGCTCTCCTTTTTCTTGGCTCTGACCATGGCGGCGCGGCGCGGTACGGCGGCTGGTGCCTGGTGGGCGTCGTGCACAGTGGCGGACGCAGCTATGTGGCAAGGTGTGGCGGCCGCCCTACCTAAACTTCTGTAAAAAAAATCGAATATATGTACTAGTATATAATGTATATAGTATATACGTGTATATGTGTGTCAGCGTGAGTCACAGCTAATGCAAATGCAAGCGCATGCAACAGCCCTTGTCCCTTGCTTGCTTTCATTCGTGTCCTGGAGTCTAGACCGCTGGACGTCGGCCCTCCACAGGCTCCACTACTTGACGGGCCTTGTGGCCAGAAGCCCACAACCTGAAGGCGAGAAGCCAGATCCACTAATCACGTACGTATCGTATATCGCCTCTTCGTCTCCTCTCCGTGACTCCGTCTCATCGGCGCGGCGGCTCTGCATCTCTTCGGCGCCGCGGTGGCTCTCCTCTCCGTCTCTTCGCACACACGCTGACACGTAGTTGCAGGCTTGACGCCGGACGGAAGCCGACGGCCGGTGTCCGGCGGCCAGCGGACCGCGGACGACGGCGTACTGTCTGCATCGTGCAGCAATGGCACCAAAGAAGAAAACTAGATATGTGATGCAAGGTATTTATATCTCACAAATTAGCATGGTAGATTGATACTCAAACACATTAATAATCAATAGACAATAGTTGAATTTTGAATTTATTATTTGTTCCTTTTTTTGTTCTGTGATTTTTTTTTTCTATAGATTTGAGGACTGTTTTTGCCAAAGCAAGCATTAGCAGCTCCAACGCACCACAGCGTGATGGTGCTGATGGTGATGGACAGCAAGAACAAGAGCCCTTGCCTCAAGCCAACGAGAATGTAGGCATTGAGGTTGCAGTCAGTCTTCAAGAGGCAGAGAATGCAGAGGAAATTCATGTTGATGATCAGGCAAATGTTGATGATCCAATAACTAGCCAAGGGAAGGGGATAGGTTGATTGAAGTGATGAACTCAGACCACATTGAGCCTGATCCTGGGCTTCGCATTCCAATTGATGATTTCCATCCCAACATCGAGATGAAGTTAGATTGGCTTATGTTGCAAAGGGTCCAACTCAACCATTTGGTCATGATTATCCAAAATACTATTTGGATAGAAAATTTTGTGAAACATGGTACACAAAATATCCTTGGCTAGAATACAGTGTGGAGAAAGATGCAGCATATTGATTCTATTGCTTTCTTTTTAGGCAAGATCCCGTGGATGAAAAATTTGGTTATACTGCATTCACTAAAGAGGTTAAAACCTATAAAAAAGAATCACTAGTCAAGTATGAAACCCGGTGGACACATCTTTGGAAATTGTTAGTTATCTTGCACCCAGGGGTGAGCCATTTCGTGGACATGATGAATCTATTTGTTCCATGAATAGGGGTAATTTTCTAGAGATGCTTGATTGGTACAAAGAAAGGAATGACGAAGTAAAGATTGCATTTGAGGAGTTATGTCCAAAAAATGCCCAAATGACCTCTCCAACAAATCAAAAAGATCTTGTGAAGGAATTATCAGAGGGGGTTAGTACAGCAATAAAGAAAGAGATGGGTGATGGCCTATTTTCTGTCCTTATTGATGAATCTCGTGACATATCAATCAAAGAACAAATGGCTGTTGTTGTGAGGTAATTACTTGACTATTTCCATTAATTGACATAGAATTTATATTATTGTTGGACTTAAGCTAAAATATTTGCCACATTTCTCAATAGGTATATAAACAAAGGAGAAGTCATTGAAAGATTTTTAGGTATCAAGCATGTCAAAGAAACCACATCGAAGCACTAAAGAAAGCATTGGTTTGAGATGCTTCGTAAGCATGGTTTACTTATTGCGAAATTACGAGGGCAAGGGTATGATGGGGCTTCTAATATGAGAGGAGAATTTAATGGGCTTCAAAAGTTGATCCGTGATGAAAACCCATATGCCTTCTATATGCATTGTTTTGCTCATCGGTTGCAATTGGTAGTTGTTGCTCGTGTCAAGATGTTGTTCTTCTATTGAGGATTTCTTTGAATATGTGACCTTGATTGTGAACTCAGTTGGTTCATCATGTAAGAGGAAGGACATATTGGTTGATCAACAACGAAGAAATATATTGGCTAAGTTACAGAGTGGACAAATATTGTCGAAGAAGAGGGAAGAATCAAGAAACATCATTGGCCAAACCGGGAGATACAAGATGGGGCTCTCATTATACCACTTTATCTGGTATTGAATCTATGTGGGATGCAAATCATAAAAGTGCTAGAAATTGTGCATGAGGACGAGCGTAATCCATCTAGAGCGGGAGGTTTGGTGCAGATAATGGAGTTGTTTAGCTTTGTGTTCATCATGAAGTTGATGTTGCAATTCCTTCGCATTACAAATGATTTGTCACTTCTACTACAGAGGAAGGATCAAAATATTGTTCAAGCCATGTCTTTGGTTACGTATGTCAAATCATGCTTGCTCAACTTGAGGGCTCATGGTTGGGAACCACTATTCGAAGATGCCAAAACCTTTTTGCAATGAATATGATATCTCGGTACCAAAAATGGATGAAGCTGTGCCAAGATGGGGTCGGTCAAGAAAAGGGGGAAGAAATAACATCACTCAAGAACATTTTTTTCGTATTGATACATTATATGCAGCTATAGATGCTATTGTGGGGATCACTCCTGCCCCTCCTAGCCTTCGCTCCCGGAGGAGGCGGGAGAAGGGGCGAGGGCTTCCCACAGGATGAGATCAGGACTCGAAGGGGTTGCGGGAGGCGTCCGAGCGCCCCGTCCTCCGCTGGAGTTGCCGGAGGCCGGTGGTGATCGGAGGGCGCCCGCGGCTCCGAAGGGGTAAGCGAGGTGGGATGAGGAACGTGACAAAAAGGGGTAAATGGCGCTTAAACTGTCCAATAGTTCATTCATTTCCTGATGCCCGTACCCGGGTATTTATAGGAATACCAGAGGGCAGGGGCTGATTTACAATTTGGTACATGGTAGGTGGGAGATTACACGCTACATGCGGGCCCCCAGGGTAGACTAGTAACTTGTTCATCCAAGGCTAGTACGGAAATACACCTCGGACCCCTCTCACCGGGGAGGCGTAGGGTTTCCCTTCTTCCGCCGCCGCCGGCGCATAAGCTTGAGGAGGGGGCGGTTCCGGAGGCCCTCCTCCCCCGCTAGCCTCCCGCTGCCTGGGGAGTTGTGCGGCCCGGGGAGTCCCCTTCGATGAAGTCCCCACCATCGCGAAGGGGCCCCTCCTCCTCGCCCTCAGCTTCGATTGCCGGGCCGGAGGTCGTCCACGACGGAGGGGCGAGTCCTTGTTTGATTAATGCTTCTCTCGGGGTTCTCCATTATGCTGATCCCGCGGACCCCCCACAACTTGTTGAGTGAAGATTGACTCTGGCCTTGCTGGTCACGTGCTTGCGAAGGGTCCTCCGCTCGCCGATCCTCCGCAAGACTCCGAAATCTGCCAAAGGAAAATCGGCTCTTGGCCCCCTCAGAGGCACCGCGGGCTGCCGGGGCTGGCGAGGGTCGCCTCCCCAACAGCTATCACCACGCAGCTAGATCATCGCTTCAATGACATGACTTCAGATTTGCTTCATGGCTTTGCTTGTCTGGACCCAAGAGACTCGTTTGCCAAATTTGATGTGGACAAAATTGCTAAGATTACTGATATCTATGATGCAGATTTCTCCCCGATGATCGTAAGTCTATAAAAACAGACCTCCAATTATTCGTCAACCACATGAAAAGGCATGATGAATTTAGAGTTTGTTACGATCTTGCAAGCGTAGCTAAAAAGATGTTTGAACTAGAAAGAAATATTATGTTTCCTCGAGTTTATCATATTATTGAGTTGGGGTTGCTACTACCAGTGGCGACAGCATCGGTTGAGAGGGTCTTCTCAATTATGAAGATTATTAAGACTGAGTTACGTAACAAGATGGCTGATGCTTGGCTTAATGACCTGATGGTGTGCTACATTGAGCGAGGCTTATTCAAGGGACTTGATCTTGCTGAAATCAAGAAGGAATTTCAAAAGAAAAATAGAAGAATGCCATTGCCAAAATCTGCGCCTAAATAAAGCTTTATTATGGATATGCATTTATTCTAGCAATCTTCATTTAGCGAGGTATTTCAATGCTTTATTTTTTAGTTTCTGTTGTTTTGCTCATCACTAAGTACTCTATTTTTTTAATTCGTGTCATTCACACAAACAACTGTAGTTGTTCTTTTGTTCTTGTATGAAACTGTAGCAATTTTAGATTGGAGGTGTAATATACATTTTCGACCTTTATCAATCCGCCACACCTAGAAAATATTCCTGCCTCCGCCACTGGTCGTGCAGCTGCCAGGACGTCCAGTTATAGATCTGCTCTTTGGGGCCCAATCCGTTGTTTTTCCATGCTGAGGCATCTGACCATGTTTGGCCCAGCCCGTGTTCAGGCCTGATGATCTGCTAATCCCTGTCATTCAAACCTACGAACTAAGTACCCTCCAAAAATAAAATAAAAAATAAAAACTCATGAACGAAGTGTTTTTTGAAAAAAACGTAAACCAAGTGGGAAATTGCTAAAAAAAAATGAACGAAGTGGGGAAAAAGTATAGAACAAATAAAAAAAAACAGAATTAAGCTAAAACTCTACTGCCAGGAAAATTTGCTACTGCAACAGCCTAATTAGGCGCTTTATCGTGACCGAAGAAAGATCATACTGGCGACCTGGCCATTCTTCATAAAAGACTTGTAAATGTCCATTACAGAGTCATTGTACTGATGATCTAAACAAGATTGTCCTGACCTCCACTCCTTAGCACACCAGCAAATGAGAAGTTCGTATACGAAAGAGGAAAACTACAGAGACAACGCGACCACCCCGGTGCCTTAGTCTTCAATTCGGGTGCATTCATCATCTTCAGGATGTCCTCCATGCAACAGTACAACTGTTTTGACCTTATGTTATCCAATGGAAACATGGAACCTTTTACAAATTGGGGACCTTTGCAAAATTGCAACTGTTTTTTTTTTTTACGTACCAATACTCGCCAATATCACCTAAACCCTGACTGTCAAGATCAATGTAACTATTCAGTTACTACAGAAGTGCCAATACTCGCCAATATCACCTAAACCCTGACTGTCAAGATCAATGTAACTATTCAGTTACTACAGAAGTACCAATACTTGCCAATATCTCCTACACCCTGGTTGTCAAGATCAATGTAACTATTCAGTTATACTATAGAGCACAGTGTTGTTTTTAGTGTTACAGAACACAATTCAATTTTATTGCATACTTAGGATGGGAGGTCTAGGTACAAATGCTGAAAAATCTGTCATACTAGGTGGCCGTGGAAAGTCACAAAAGGAAAAGATGAGGTCATTGCTGTTACCATGAAGAAAGCTGTCATGTGACAATTGGAAACCCACAACAGCATCTCATCTTAAGTAGTTCAAACAAGGTGGTCATTGCTGTTACCAAGCGGAAAGCAGTCGCTATAACTTAATTGCCAGCATGAATAAAATTGCATGGCTACTTCTAAGCCAGAAAAAATTAGTCCCAAGCAAGATGTAAATCCTCACATTGTGTTGGACAAACAGCCAATCATGCCATACTTGAAGTGAAGCTACTATTTTTCCTAATTCGAATATGAAAGGCGTAAGTATGGTATGCCTTGAGTACTTAATTTCATCTTCCTTGTCAATATAAGAATATTGTTGGATGGATTAAATAGACATGAAATTGGAAAAATGGTCTATGCAATCAATGGAAGCACAAGATTTGCAAAAGGATTCGTTCCAGACATTACTTTGAAGGCAACAGATTTCGAAAGCAATATATGACTGTTGCTAGCAAAGAGAGAATGGTATAACAAACATGATTGATATCAATAATGTTCAACACCGCAGACCGACAGTAATTCAACAAAAAAAAAAAAAACCCTAAATAGTAGAATACTCAGTCAAAACCGTAAACTATAGAGCCCAGTGCTGGATTAGTGTTACAGACTGCGACTCAATTATATTGCATAGCCCCTAAAAAGGGAATAAATATAGGTACAAATGCAGAAAAAATCTGCCATACTAGTGAATAATCACACAAGACGTGTAGCATAAATACATACATACATATGATATTTCGGACAGAATAATAGAACGAATGCCCAGGGGCACTAGCAGATAAAGCCTGGTGAGCCAAGAAGTACAAACGATAGCCTTACCTCCACCTCAGTAGGAGGAATAAATGACAGCATCAGCTTTTTGATACTAGAACACATCCTGAGAACATAAATGCGCTGGCCCCAAAAGCAAGTCCGTTTGCCAATACATTCAGCTGCAAAGTCCTAATGTCCGGTAGCATTGTCATATCTCCCAACATATATTTATAGTCACCTATGTCCTGCTTGTCCATGGAAGTCACCCAAAAAAAGGGTCATATCATATATGACATTTGCAAAGAGATAACATCTAATCTTAAGTAGTAATAATAAGATGAGCAGGAAGTGGTTAATATAACTTAACTGTGAGCATGACGAATAAAATTGCATAGCTAGTTCTCTACCAACATAAACCCTTTATTAGAATAAGATTTGCAAAAAAAAAAAAAAAAAAAAAAAAAATCATAAACGAAGTGGAAATTGCTCAAAAAAAAAAAAATGAATGAAGTGGGAAAAAAATATAGAGCAGATAAAAAAAACAGAATTAGGTTACACAGTCAAACTCTACTGCCACGAAAATTTGCTACTGCAACAGCCTAATTGGACGCTTTGTCGTGACAGAAGAAAGATCATCCTGGCGACCTGACCATTCTTCATAAAAGACTTGTAAATGTGCATTACAGAGTCATTGTACTGATGATGATCTAAACGAGATTGTCTTGACCACCACTCAGCATACCAGCAAATGAGAAGTTCGTATATATGAAAGAGGAAAACTACAGAGACAACGCGACGACCCTACTGCCCTAGTCTTCAGGTGCATTTATCTTCAGGATGTACTCCATGTAGGTGCGGACGTCCATCCGTATTCCAGGCCTGGCGAAGCTTCTCAGCACCAGGGACAACTCCTTGGCCACGCTTTCAGTAACTGAGTTGTCGAAAACTACCCTCATCTTTTCCAAGGATGTCGCCCAATTGAACAGATGCTTGACAAAAGTAACTTCATGTTCTGATCCTCTCATCAGAGTGACTTTTACTTTTTGAGGTGATTCAACAACAGGTGCTCAGTTTCCCAGGTTTGGTGCTCACTGCAGATGCAACCAGGTGGGCACGTATTTTGTGCCTGGAACAAGAAACCAAGATTAATTGATATTGACAGGAAATTCCAAAAATTGTCTGATTGCCCAAATATGCAAATCAAGGACGAAAAGGATTTGCGAAAAAGGACAGATGCTGGATATCACTTTGAAGCCAACAGATTGCAACAATACAACTGTTTCGCCCCAAGATAGAGTGGTATTGCAGACATGATGTTAAAAATGTTCATGAGATTTTTTTACTGACCACAGGGCTTATGTTATCCAATGGAAATATGGAGCCTTTTACAAATTGGGAGACTTTGCAAAATTGCAACTGTTTCTTTATGTACCACTAGTATAATGCCCGTGCTAACGCAACGGTTTTGTCCGTGCAATTCATATGTAAATTAACCCAATCGCATGTAAATCACCAAGCAAGGCATTTTTCAATAGATTAAATCACACATAATTATTATATATAATAAACCAGGTATAGTCTTTTGCAATTAAAACAAAGTAGTGTTATATATACGAAGCATGTACTGATTTATCTGTATTGTCTGAATTTTTGTTTAATCACGTACCTGGGGTTGCACGTTTGTTAAATCACTCAAAGGAGTGCGTCCATCTGTTGGTGTCCCCATTTACAGGTGGAGGATCTATCAGTTGAATGAGATGTTATTCAAAGAGCTGTCAGATGCATCGTACACATTGCTAGAAAGTGTAAAACATAACGTTGATATGCAGAACTAAAGAAGCACAAAAATATCTGACAGATAGCACTGAATATTTGTATCGACTGAATTGCAAGCCAAAAACAGTCACTTTAACAAACTGAACAAGTAAATAAAATGACCATATAAGCCATCCACTGATTTCAGTGCACATTTGTGTTTTAAGTAAAGACTCGTGATGAATAGCAATGATCGGTGAAGCATTTGACATGGTAAGAGATCTCACATTTTTTTGATAATAAACTAAACGTTTAACACCAGTCTTATCCGCTCAATGGCATTTGGCAATATATTACTGACGACGACCATTTCCTCCTCTCTGAATTTTCTAGAGACCAGAACAAAGTAAGCACACAAATCTCTGAACTGAATATGCTGACAGATAGCACTGAATATTTGTATGGACTCAATGTTTGATTGGCATAGTTAGCAGGGTAGAATATTTGTGCTCTATGACAAACAAATTGAATATATCAATACACGTAGAGGCGGAGGGACTCAATATTTGTGCCTTCTGACAAACAAAGTGCAACTGAATTGGGACGATGAACAGCTTTCTATGAGGATGACGCAATTCATCAAACACCTGTTGGGCAAGGAGCTGGAAACCTCGTCCTCCTCCTCAGGTACCACAAACGGCAGGAAAGAGGAAGCTGGGGAGGGGATACAGAGGTTGTCGAGGCGGCAGGAAAGAGGAAGCTGATGAACAGCTTCTTTTGTCGAGGCTGGGGAGGGGATACAGAGGTTCGTGGTTCTGGTGAGAAGGATCGAATCAAATTTTTGCAAAATCAATACACACACTGCGCATAGCTTGCAGGACAGAGAAGGATCGACGACTCACAATTTATGCCTTGCTCCTATTGCACCGTGAGCCAGTACCGTCGATAAGCCCTTGAGCCGATCAGGCTCGCCGTCAGCGAGCTCCTCCGCCGGTTCGCCCTTCGCCGCCGGGCGACGGGCGGAGTCGCTGAGTCGCCTGGCTGATTCTGTGTGGGAGCCATACATCAGGAAGGGGTGCAGCATTAGGAAAGACACCATTAGGAAAGTGCCGATGATTTCTCGGGACAGATTCTCGGGAAAGAAGACGGGGCGTGGCAAAGAAGATGGGGGCGTCTTGCGATGAAGGCGGGAGGGGGCTGTCCAATACTTTTAATCCTGACCATTAAATCGTGTCCGAGTAAAGAGAGAGAAGATGGAGAAGTAATCTGGGTGGTTCATTTTGATTTATTTTGAATTTTTGTAGACATTTATTTCCATTTTAGCCTAGCAAAGTTGGTGCATTAGTAGGGTAGAATACTACCAATATCTCCTAACCCCTGATTGTCAAGATCAAATTCCATTGTAACTATTCAGTTACTATAGAGCACAATGCTGTTGTTAGTGTTACAGAACACAACTCATTTGTACTGCATACTAGGATGGGAGGTATAGGTACAAATGTTGAAAAAAATATGTCATACTAGGTGGCCATGGTAAGTCAAAAAATAAATAAAAATAATGGTCATATATAACAATTGGAAACCCACAACAGCATCTTCTCATCTTAAGTAGTTCTAACAAGGTGGCCATTGCTGTTACCATGCAGGAAGTGGTTGCTATAACTTAACTGCAAGCATGGATAAAATTACATGGCTAGTTCGAAGCCAGCAAAAATTAGTCCCAAGCGAGTCATATATCCTCACATTTTGTGTTGGACAAACAGCCAACCAGGCATGTCATACTTGAAGTGGAATATGAAAGGCTTAAATATGGTATATCCTTCAGTACTTAACTTTATCTTCCTTGTCAATATAAGAATATTGTTGGATGGATTAAATTGATAGGAAATTGGAGAAGTGGGCTATGCAATCGAAGGCAGCACAATATTTGCAAATGGATTCGTCCCAGAAATTATTTTAAAGATTTCAGGTAATATGACTGTTGTTAGCTAAGAGAGAGTGGTATAGCAAACATGATTATGATATCAATAATGTTCAAGAAGATATTTTTGTGAAACACTGGCAGACAGACAATAATAATTCAATTCAATAAAAACAAATATTTTGAAACCTAAATAGTAGAACACTCAGTCAAAACCGTAAACTATAGAGCCACTGGCATTAGTGTTACAGAATGCAACTCAATTATATTGCATAGCCCAAAAGGGAAGAGGTATAGGTACCAATGCAGAAAATTCTGCCATAGTAGTGAATAATCACACAAGCTATGTGTATGCATAACTACATACATACAAGATATATGACCCATAACTTCCAGAAAAAATATAGATCGAATGCCTAGGGGCACTAACAGATAGAGCCATGGTGAGCCAAGAAATACAAATGATAGCCTTACCTCCACCTCTGTAGAAGGAACAAATGACAGCATCAGCTCTTTGATACTAGAACACATCCTGAGAACATGAAATGCGCTGGCCCCAAAAGCATGTCCGTTTGCCAATACATTGAGCTGCAAAGTCGTAATGTCCGGTAGCATTGTCATATCTTCCATCATATATTCACAGTCATCAATGTCCTGCTTGCCCATGGGAAGTCACCCAAAAAAAGAAGGGCCATATATGACATTTGCAAAGAGATAACAACATCTCGTCTTAAGTAGTTCTAATAAGGTGAGCAGGAAGTGGTTAATATAACTTAACTGTGAGCATGCCGAAGAAAATTGCATAGCTTGTTCTCTACCAACATAAATCATTTATAGTACTAAGCAAATTGTATATCACCAGGTCACCACAATTTTGTAGGACAAACATCCAACCAAGCATGCCTGACTTGAAGTGCAGCTACAAATTCTTTTCAAGTTCTAATAGCAAACACTTAAATATAGTATGCCTACTTAATTTTATCCTCCTTATCCATGTAAGAATATTGTGCTGGAGTCAATTGCATCGATGCCTTAGGACACAGCTCTGATAGCATTTATGCCTTCATTTTCAAATCCGTGCACAAGCAAGAAAAACATGTATGCACTGAAAATTCGTGTAAAAGAGGTGCTGGACTTACCCACTCATAGGCCAGGGCGAGTATAAGACATTTGATGACCTTGAAGCGCCGCAAGAGACTTAAACAAGATTGGTTGAATGGAAGAAAGCTGTCAGGCCCATAAACCATGAAGGACGAAGGCCTCAGTAATCTAAGATGTCTCATCTCACCAAGATGGACAGAGCTTGGATCATATGCATCCAACCACTTAAGGGTTGCCAGCTGAGGCGCTGTGATGCTAGCAACGGGTTTGCTCGATTCCCGTAGAAACAGCACTCAACTTTCAATTGCTCAAGAGCCGGTGCCACAATGTTGAGCTTCCGCAAGCCTTGCACAGTAATGAGATCCACTTGACGGAGAGAATTGGACTGGACGGTGAGGTTGTCCAGCCCCTGACATCAAGGACGGTGAGCTCCTGCAGGCATGGGCATCGTGGCCAGGAAACCGCGTCGCCGAGATCTGCCTGGCCGTAGAACCGAACGCGAAGCAGGCGCAGTTTGGTGAGCCGAGCGAAGACGACGGCAGGGGCACCGCGAGCGCGAGGCCGAGGAATCCTAGTTGAAGGAGGACCTCGGTGGCACGCTCCAGGCATGTGAGCTCAAAGGCGCCCGTCTGCCCGAGCCCCTCCTCGTCGCCGCTTTCCTGGGCGCTCCCTCCCGCTCGAAATTATGAAATGTGAGTTTGCCGTAGAGGCGGCGAGCGGCGATGGGGAGCCAGGCCGCCACGGATTCGGCTCCTGCGTCCCGGGTGATGACGGCGAGGAACCCGATTGCCGCCTCGTGGGCCTGGATGGCGGCGCCGATCTGGCGGGGTTCTCGGGAGAGGGGAAGTGGAGCACCGGGAGGAGGGCCCAGACGCGGCGCCAGCGGCGGGAGAGGACGCTGGTCTGGGCGGCTTCGCAGGTGTCGAGCTTGAGGAGGATGAGGACGAGGACGTCGTCGGGGAGTGCGCTGAGCCGGTCCTCGCCTGCGGCAGTTGCGGCGGCGGCGGCATCGTCGGAGGAGAGCCTCACGCTCCTGGCGGCGCTTCCGCCGCCGCCACCCAGCTCCATCGTGAATGGACGGGGATGGGGATGGGGACGGGGACGGGATTTAGGGATTTAGGTCACGGCCGCCACCATTTCGCGGTGGAAATTGGAGATGGGATTTGGGGATTTAGGGTTTAGGTCACGCTCTCGCCGCCGCCGGCACCCAGCTCCATCGAGACGTTGCTTTGGTTGGCCTGGCGGCGTAGAGCTGGGGAAGAAGACGTGGCTTCAACTCCTTCAGCTGGGTTGGCGGCCCACGGCCCATTCATTTCCTCTTCTTTTTTTTCCCAAAACATGGCCCGTTCGGCTCATCCGCGTACAGAAAACATGCCAAATTTTAGCCACTGTTACCATATATATATATATCATATATGGTGATGCGGAGTCTAGACACAAACCTTATACGGGACATGAGAGATCCTTTTTACCGTGTTCTGAAAATTACCGTGAGAAACTGAGATTGCTTGTTCGTTTTGATCCAATGTCACAGCATTATTCAATTTTATCTCCAATGTGACAGGATGGCCCACTGGCTTGTAAATGTACTCTCTCCTTTTCTCTCGTAAATAATTATCACGTTGATGTATGTGTGACAAGTTTGAGTCAATTTATAATGCGAATTGGCTTGTAGTCCAATGGTAGGGCGGTCCAGTGGGGACGCTACCCACCGCGGTTCAAATCCCGGTGCTCGTGACCTTTCTTGGGATTTTCCCCTGGATTTTCCTGGCGTTATGCATTAAGTGGTAGCGGCGTTCCCGCCGACGACGGCGGCGCCGGTGACTTCGAGAATCTCCGTGATCTGCCGGCTGCCCAGTCCTTCGGAGGTGCTCTCATAGGGGTAGGGTTTTAGCGTGCGTGTGTTCATAGGGGTGAGTGTGCGTGCGTGTTGTGAGTGTCTGCGTTGTAATGTGTCGTTCTCAAAAAAAAAAAAAAAAATATAAAAAAAAATACATACAATATATATTTATATCTCCTAATAAATTTATTAAAAACTAGATTGAAAGATCTTTCCTAATTATGTACAATACATATTAATGTTGTTCATATATAATTAGTCAAAAACTGAAAACTGTTTCTCAGCAAATGAAAAAACAACAGATATTTAGGGAGAGAGATAGAGATAGAGTAGACAAGATGTCAAATTTTGCATCTTTACAGTTAAGAGAGATATTTGTCCATGTTCAAATTACTACCATGTGATTTGTTTACAGAGGTAAAATTGCAGTGGCTAGCAAAAGCAGGTTCATAAAATCGCTTAACAACTTATGACTATGATAGGATCTTACACAATTCCAGCTTTGAATGAAAACTACAAAATCTTAACAGTTTTTAAGCTATTTTGATGCTGTCATATAGTACGGTTCATAACAAGGAAACATAAATAAACAAACAAAAGCCTAAAGTGAACCTGGTGCGCTAGTCCTTGGGTGTATATAGCACCTTACTAGAGTTATGATATCTATAAAATTTCATGCATACTCCGGGCTTACAGAAAATCTGAAATTCTTTGTACAGCTCCTTGGCCTCCATTTCAGAAATTGAGAAATGGAAAGTTACTGTCATCTCTTTAAGCTTTGTCACCCAATTGAAAACTCGTTTGACAAAAGCAAATTCATGATTAAATCCTCCGAATCCATCGAATTCAACTTCTTCAAGGTGATTCAACAAGAGTTCCTTGGTTTCCCAGTCTGCTGGCTGATTACACATGCACTCCCCTGAGCATCCGGTTTGGACCTGACACAAGGAAGTATTAATAATATTAATTGTCGACTGAATGGCAAAAAGGAGATAATAGGCAAATTGCTAGATTCCTGCATACTTTTGAGGTGTGTCAAACTGTGAATGTGCTGACAGCAACAACTACAAAAAAATAATTCAGACTAGAAACTGATTGTGCAGCAATATAATTTTCTATTTCGAGAGGAGATAACAAACAAGAATATAATTTCTGTTATAAAACTAAAAGAAAACGCCAGGTAATACTAACATGCTATTAATCACATAAATTTAAGGAGATTTCGAATCCAGCTTAGGCCTTGTTTAGATGGCTAAAATTTCTAACCTTTTCCCCACTTTCTCTCCATCACATCACATTAAATACACCAAAAGACATATGTTTGGAGTATTAAATGTAGGTAAAAAAAAATAACTAATTACACAGTTTAGATGTACATTCCAAAGACGATTCTTTTGAGCCTAGTTACTCCATGGTACGATAATATTTACCACTAACAAACGAAACATGCTACAGTGTCCGATGTGACATTTGGTTCTAATTTTTAGCCATCTAAACAAGGCCTTAGTGCATGGGTTCTGAATGGAATTACATAACCCTTTTTCATTTTTTTCAAATGAACATACCCAGACCAATGACTCCTTCAACTTCTTGTCCACAGAAATGTCACTTCCCAACTCTTATCTATATTACAAAGGTCGATCTGCCTAGTAACATCCAATGACTCATCATTGCCACATATAATATATTCAAACAGGCTAACAATTGCTTAGAAAGAGAGCAACTATTTACTGAATAACAATACATTCAGTAAAATCTATAGGCTATTTCCTAACTCTTATCTATATTATTACCAAAGTCGATCTGCCTAGTGCCATCGAACAGCTCACAACTACCATATATTTGAAACAGGAAAACAATAACTTAGAAAGAGAGCACTATTTACAGCACAAACATAGTAGCATTCAGTAAATCTATAGGCTACAGTGACATAATTTGGATATCAAATAAACCATATATATCTACCACACTCCACACATAAGCCTTGGCATGCTAAAAAAAATACAAATGCAGTTTTCTTCACATTACTTCGGTGACAACTTAAATATACTAACTCCAAAAAAAAAAAAAAGTTGTGTTTTATCCTTTTCAGTACCATGTCTAACTCAAAACAAACACATGCTTTTCCACAAAAACAGCAGCATGGTCGGTCTACCTTGAAAAATAGTTTCATAATTCTTCGATTGAATATGTATTTTGACATATATTTTTTATTAAAAAATAATTTCAAGGACGCCTTTTGGGATTAAATCGCTATGCTTTTTTTTCAGTGTGTGGAAGGAGTATTAGGTAAACAAAGAATAGCTTTACCTCTGAGTTACTAGTAACAGATTGTAGCATCAACCTTCTTATACCAGTACATAATCTGAGAACATGGAATAGTGTGCTACCCCCAAAGGCATGTCCACTTGCATCTACCATCAGGCTAAACCATGTGTCCTCCTCCCTCCTGTATGGATAATAATAATACTTTGTATCCTGTGTGTTGTGACAGTTAGAAAGAGAATGGAACTTAGTTATTTAAGTGATTGTTGATAGCTGGCCATTGTTGTGAGCCAGCACGAAGCGGTCGCTATAATAAAGCTAACAAATACATTATGTATTTCTTACTCAAAGCCCAGCCATATAGAGTTACTTAATAGACTGCATTGCATTTTATAGAAAAATATTTTGGATCTCATGTTTCTTCAAGATATATTCAACAACAGTGAGTGATAGATTGAGTGTGCTCAGCAAAGTTGGAGGGACATGAACAAACCAAACCATTACAAGATTTTTTCCCTATGGTGGTTTGCTGTGATATCATATTATCATCAAGATAAAATCAACAAAGAGTCAAATCAGTGGTATAAAACATTATTTTAATTAAGCCATTATTTGGGTCAGTATACAATTTCACATCAATTTTGTTATATCCTAACGAAAGACTCATGTGTTTAATATGAATGAAGTACTTTATTTCTTGCTTTTACAAGTCTCCTTAAGCCTTATCAGTTAGGACATTGTGTAAGTTTTTATGTACAAAAAGGCCTATTTAGCAAACTTTAGTTATAATGGGGGTAGCCTAGGACTAGTCAGCATGTCACAACGTCACATAAGAACCTGGATGGATAGACTACCATGGCACAAGAATGGCAATTGCATAATTCTATCCAGATAAGAGAAGTGAGAACTCACCCTCGGATAGACCAGAGTTAGAAGAAGAGTTTCGATGCCCTGAAAGCGCTGCAAGAGACTCACACAAGACTGATTCCTCATGAAGTGGCTGTATTCATAAACAAAACAAGAGTATGTGCCCAGACATCTGAGACGTTCCATCTTGCCAAGGTTGACAGAGCTGGGATCGTACACATCATTCCACACAAGCTTGTCCAGCAGAGGGGCCGAGATGCTGGCACTCTTGGTAAAGCAGAATTCCAAAGTTAACTTGTTGAGAGCCGGCGCCACAACGGTGAGCTGAGACAAGGCGCGCAGGTTCTTGAGCTGCAACTGCAGCATGGACTCGAATGTATGGAGAGACAACCCAGCCCACGGGCGTCGTCGACGTCGAGGCTCTGCAGGCATGGGCACCGCGGCGAGGAAAAAGCGTCGCCAAGATCGCCTTGGCCGCGGAACCAGACCTGCCAGAGGTAGATACTCGTGAGCCGGGTGAAGACGCCGGTGGGAGCCACGGCGAAGCCCAGAAAACCCAACACGAGATAAATCGATGTGGCCTTGTCGAAGCAGGGGAGCTGAAAAGCGTCTCTTTGCTCGGCTTCCTCCTCACCATCGAGTGGAAAGTAGTCCATGACAACGGATAGGTGGCCGGAGACGCGGCGCGCGGCGGCGGGGAGCCAGACCCCTAGAGATTCGGCGGTGGCGCCGTCGGCATGGACACGGAGGTTGCGGACGAGCGCACGCGCGTCGAGGGCGTCGCGCAGCCGGTGGGGATCGGTGACCTTACGGATGCAGAGCGCGGGACGAGGGCCCAGATGCGGCGCCAGTGGCGGAGAGGACGCTGGTCCGCGCGGCGGCGCGGGTGGTGAGGTGGAGTAGGATGAAGACGAGGACGTCGTCGGGGAGCGCGCTGAGCCGGTCCTCTCCTGCGGAGTCGGCATCGCCGGAGCAGAGCCTCGCGCGCTTGGCGGCCGCCGCCACCCAGCTCCATCGAGACGGTAGCAGAGTAGGCGTGGTTACAGGGTGGCGGCCCACGGCCCATGGCGTCGGTCGGCCTGGCAGAGATGGATGAGCCATTTGGTAGCACTGATTAATATATCCTTTTTTTTTTTTTTTTTGAGATTACATATATCCCTTTTTTTTTAACTAAATATATCCGTTTTTGATTTTGGCCAAAACGAAACATCAAAGGTCGGCGGCCCTTTTGGCTAATCCGGGTTAAAAAAAAATGCCACATTTTAGCCACTATTACCGAGCTTCGTATGAGAAATCCATGCAATTTTTGTGTCCCGCATTTTTTTTCACCTCTTGAGCCAGTACCAATATATGTGTTTTTTAATTACAAAGTACAACACGCACGTACACACCCTTCTATGAACACACGTAGGCAAATCCTACCCCTATGAGCATTTTCGAAGGACTGAACCGGCAAATCTTAAAGTTCACGAAGTTAACACACTACTACACGTTTGATTTTGCGTGACACTCTGAAAACATTGTAAGCTGGTAACCCCAGCAGGATGTTTGTCAAACGTTCTGGCTTTCTAAAAAGCCGAGTTAATAAACTCTTTTCAAAAAAAAAAAAACTCTGAAAACATTAATGGCGACGGTTATTGAGAAAAACAATCCACGATTAATGTCCCTATTAACCGTGGTGGTTTTTATTAACCGCAAATCAATTAACCGCCACGGTAAATGAAGCCCAGAATACCCGTCCAAACAGCCCAAATCATCCCTAACTATATATACCGGAGTTAGGTTTTCACTCCTCCTCACCCCCCCCTCATTCCCGGCCGCCTCCCTCTCTCTCACTGCACTCCTCTCTCTCTCTCTCTCTCTCTCTCTCTCTCAAACACCGCCCATCCCCTCCGGATCCCGAGCCCGCACTCCTCTGGCACCGGCGGGCTGCGAGACGCGGGCGGCCCCAAGGCCTCCCTGCCTTTCTTCCTCGCAGCGGCTCACGGCGGCTGCACGGCCACGAGGTGGGTGGTGGCGGCGCGGCTCCAAGGAGGCATGCGGCGGCCTCGAACAAGGCGAGCATGTGCGGCGGCTTTCAAGGAGGCATGCGACGGCGACCTCGATCCAGCGAGCGCGTGCGGCAGCGGCCTCATCGGATCCACGGCAAAGGTCAACGTGGAGATTCCCGTGGCGGTGCTGGCGTCCACCGGCGTGGCGACTCTGGATCCGGTGAGCACGACCCCGGATCCGGTGAGAGTGACCGGAAGCGGCGGGCGCGGGGTTCCGGCGGTGGTTGCTAGAGAAGGCGCCAATAGAGCCCCACAACACCGAGCAGGCGAGGAGGGAAAGCGGGCAGCAAGTGGAGTGCGTCATCGCGGTCGCGGGCGGGGCGATGCAGGCGGTGGAGTTGTGGGTAGGTGAGAGGACCAGGGCCACGATGAGGTCGTAGCGAAGGGGCAGCGCGATGGTGAGTGGCGCGTGAAGGCCGCCCGGCGGAGTCACAAAGCAATGAGTGGGAAGGGAAGGGATAAGATGTGATTTTTTTTTTTTTTTTTAGGCCACAAATTTGTGTGGCTCAGGGAGGGAAGAGATAGGATTGGGACTGAGGTGCTGCGCTCGATGCATGTGTAAGCGTGCCAGGCCTATGGCAAGATAGGCATGACAATTAAACCAGGCCTATGGCAAGATAGACAATGACTGCTATTTTGGGACAAACTTTTGGCGTTTGGATGACGATTAAACTGCTATTTTGGGACAAACTTCTGGCGCTTGGATGACAATTAAAACGGGACAAAGAGAGTATATCTAAAACACAACAAGAATGGCAAAGGTCATTGGTTTGGAGGCTCCCACCCGGGTTTTAAATCCTGGGTGCGACATATTATCCCGCCACCAAGCTAGGGTCACCGACAATCCATCTATTAATGGTGGCGTTTTCGGCACCCCAAAAACCGCCACCGAAAATCCAGAAAAAAAATAAATAAAAAAGAAAATCTAGATCAGAACCTAATGGGCCCTGATCCGGGCCCATTAGGGTTAGGTCTCGGGCGCCGCCACACGCTCCGCTCCGGCCACCCGCCGCCGCTCCACCCGCGACTACTATCCACCACCGCACCACCACTCCTACCCGACCCCACCACCGGCCCCGCCGCCTCACCCACCACCAACGCAGAGGTCGCGCCCTCTCTCCTCCATCTTGCGCCGGCATGGAGGCCGTGGGTCCCCTTCATCTTCCCCCCCACACGCGGAGGTGTCGTGGTCGGGCGCTGTGGGCGTGGTTCTCCTCACTCGACTCGCCATGGGAAACACTACAAAGAAGACATGAACGAAATGAGAGTAGTACTCCACATAGTGTGAGAGAGTAGTATTCCCGCCTATTGGTGAACAAAGTGTGTGAGAGAAGTAGGGGGTATGCAAGTCTTTTGGCATTCTCCTTGGTCTCTGCGTCCACTTCCAAAACCACCGTCTTTCTGGGATGGAGGGAATATACCATAAGCTTATGGGAGATTTAACATGTCAATTTAGCGACCCCATGTTTGGTTCTTATACACTTCCAGCTTGAAAAAAAAAAAAAAACCAAGGCTTCAACTTCCATAAACAGACTACAAACTATAATGGCCCTCAACATTTTTCCTTTAAGATAGCATTTTGATGTTCTCATACAGTACGGTTCATAACAAGAAAACATAAACCATAAAAAGTGCCTACAGTGACAACATGGTGTGCTAGTACTCAGGTGCATATAACACCATCCCCCTATGCATCTGATATACGTTGAATTTTGTGCATACACCTGGCCTACAGAAACTCTGAAATACATGGTACAACTCTTTTGCCTTGATTTCAGAGATTGTAAAATCGAAATTTACTGTCATCTCTTTAAGCCTTGTCCCACAATTGAAAAGTCGTTTCATAAAAGCAACTTCATGTTCAGTTCCTATCCATCCAGTGATTTCTACTTCTTTAAGGTGATTCAACGAGAGTTCGTCGGTTTCCCAGTCTGCTGGCTGATCATCACATTTGCAATCTGATGAGCATACAGCTGTTCGGGCCTGACACAGGGAAGTACTTAATAAAATTAATTGATGATCAAATGACAGATAGGAGAGAGTAAATGGTCAAATTCCTGAACACCTTTGAGGTGTGCCAACAACTAAAAACTAATTCAGCAACTTTTTATTAAGCAGGAAGGTAGCACACAAGAGCATAATTTCTGTTGTAAAATCATAGAAAATTCCAGCTAACACTAAAAAAAACACCCAGACCATTGACTCCTTCAATTCTCTGTTCACTACCACATTATTTCCTAACTATTATCTATATTACCAAGGTTGATTTGCTTTAGTGCCATCCAACCACTCACCACTGCCATATATTTCCAACAAGCAAACAATAACTTAGAAAGATAACAACTTTTACAGCCCAAATAGTATACCATCGAGTTAAATCTACAGAGTGAAGTGCCATCATTAGGATATCAAATAAACCATACATCTGCCACATACAAGCCTTGGAATGCCAAAAACAATGCAAATGCAAGTATCTTCCCACTACTTTCCCAGCAACTTAAATAATTACTCCAGTATAAGAAAAGTAGTGTTTTCTCGACCATGTCTAACAAAACATGATTTTTGATAAGAACAGCATGCATCGATGTACCATGAAAAATAGTTTCATAAATAAATCATAGTATTTAAATTTAATTTGGCTTTTTACATATATACTTCAATACAAACTAATTGTGAAAGATGACTGTAGGGACAAGAATGCTACTTTTTTTTCTGTGTCTGGACTCGGGAGGGAGTATAAGGTAAACAAAGAATAGTTTTACCTCTACGCGAAATTGCAGCATCAACCTTCTTATATCACTACACAATCTGAGAACATGGAATGCGCTGGCCTCAAAGGCATGTCCATATTTGCAGCTACTTCCAGGTGCAAAAATGTAATGTCAGGGAGTACTGTCAAGTCTTCCATCAAGTATTGATAGTTCTCTATATTCTGCATGTCCATGGGAATTAAAACAAAGGAGGTCATATGCGACAGTTATAAAGAGAATGCAACACAAAGCTATTTTCAATGATTGTTGTGAGCTTACACAAAGCAGGTGTTGTTAAGCTAAAAAGATAATTTTGGATTTCATGTTTCTTGAAGATACATTGGAAAATACAGTAGTAATTAATGAGTGTGATCAGCAATGATACACCTGAGCAAACCAAAACATGTGATGATTTTTTTATGATGGTTTGCTGACATCACCATCATCTAGACAATTTGATAAAAACTCAAATACTGGAAATGAAACATCAAGTTAAATAGGTCATTTGGTTCAATGTACAGGCCAACTTATTTTACCAATTTATCCAATTTATCCTAGACAGACTCACAAGCAATACGCCTAAAAGTACTTTATTTGCTTGCTTTTAAATGTCCTCTCAAGCCTAAGGATGTTGTGCAAGTTGTTATTTACAAAAAGGATTATTGAGCAAACTTTAATAATGTGGGCTAGCCATTCAAGGACCATTCTTAGTCAGCATGTCACATAAGAAGCTTGGATGCATAGACTAGCATTGTACGGTACAAGATTGCATAATTCCAGATAATGCAACAACAGAAGTAGGAACTCACCCGCAGATACATGAGCGTTAGGGAAAGAGTCTGGATGCCCTCAAAGCGCTGCAAAAGACTTAACCAAAATTGATTGTCTATGAAGGCATAGTTTCCATAAACAAGATAAGAGGGAGTGCCCAGCGACCGGAGATGTGGCATCTTGCCAAGGTGCACAGAGCTGGGATCATATTCATCACCCCAATCAAGATCCATCAGCATAGGGGCCGAGATGTTGGCGACCGGTCGATTCTTGAAAAAACACAGCACCACAGTCAACTCCTTTGAGTGCCGGCGCCACAACGGTGTGAGTCGAGACAAGCGCGCAGGTTCCTGAGCTCCACCTCGAGAAGGGTCTCGGGCGTATGGCGACATTGGCGAGATGGGCTATCCCCTCGGGCGTTGTTGAGGATCAGCCTCTGCAGGCACGGGCACCGCGGTGAAGGACACGGCGTCGCCCCGCTCTCACGGGCCGACCAGACGCACGCGATACAAAAAGCAGGTCGGTGAGCCGAAATGAAGACGCTGGCGGCGAGGCACGCGGCGAGGCCGTGCAAGCTCAAGAAGAGCTTGATTGAGGTGGCCTTCTGGAAGCAGGGGAGCTCAAAGACGCCTCTCTGGGGAGGGTCTCGCTGTCCTCCTCCTCCTCCGAGACCCGCACGCAGCTGCAAAGGCCGAGACGCCAGAGACGCGGCGCTACGGGCGACGGGGAGCCGTAATTTAGGGACTCGGCCGGGCGGCGGGGGGGCCCCGACCGAGGTCGCGGATGGGCACCTCGTGGCCGTCGGTGCGTACGCCAGCCGTTGGATCCGCGGCTCCGCCGGTCGAAGCGCCGGGAGAAGCGCCTGCATGCGCCGCCAGAGCGGGAGAGGACGCTGGTCCGGCGCGGGCGACGCAGGTGTTGTTGAGCTTGAGGAGGATGAGGACGAGCACGCCGTCCGGAGAGCGCCGCCCCGGTCCTCCCTGTGGAGAGCCTCGCGGCGCCGCCATTGCCGCCGCCCAGCTCCATCGAGTGTGAGGGACGGGATGGCGAGATCCAAAGATCGGTGGGTGGGAGGGTTTTCCCCGTATACCCTATGAGTTCTTTGTCCCCTCGTGATACCCTCAAAAACTTTTTCTTTCCCCTGTGTGTCCAACTTAAACTTTCTTTTGCCCCACGCACTTTCCATGTCAAACTTTTCAAGGTAACGGCCGTTAACCGCTTAGCCAAAAAGACTAGATTGCCCCTAGGCGCTGTTGGCTGTGTGAGAGCTGTTGTTGGCTGTTGTGGCTGTTGTTTTGGCACCAAAAAAAAAAAAAGAGATAGGACACCCAAACTGATGGATGCATTAATAAATGAACGGAACAAATTTGTTTTCAACATTTAAAAATATGGAGATATAAATAAAATAAGAATTGGCCAAACTCAATAACATACTACACTATGAGAATTTCAAAAGAAAAATATTTCACCTTAAGATAATAAAATATGACATTATGCTAGAATTGGTCTTTTATTTGGACAATTATTTGGACAATAGGAGTACTAGATACCATAGCAGTCAGAAATCATACAAGCAGATTGCGCATTTGCACCTAGTGAGCAAGGATTAGTTTTGAGACTAATTGGAGATTAGGAGTTCAACAAAGCTGCTGATGCTTCTTTGCAACCTTTTATATTTTTCTCCTACACGTTGCCTGATTTCATCAAACAAATATGCATACAATACACACTGACGAATGTGCAACAGCTGATATCTCTACTGTCTGCTCATCTCATATTCCCCTTTACAACTTACAAGCCTCTAAAAGTCTGAACTCTGAACTGAACAATGAAGATCCTACGAATGAAGACCTATCCAATCCTAGAAGAAGCTCAGAATCCTCACAAGCCCTGCTGCTTCCCTCCCAATCCCAATCCCACTCCCACATCGCTGCTGCTGCTGTTTTTTCCTGGTGACTCTAGTATAACAGAAGACGGTGACCATGACCGCGGCAGCGAACCCGGCGAGGATCGCCTCCGCTCCTGCCACCGACCGGTCAGGCCTCCCGCCCCTATTCGCTGCCATCCGCCGGCCCTGGCCGCGCCGCAGCAGCGGCCCGCAGCCGCGCGGCCCCTGCCCGCGAGCCGAGCCCGGCGTGCGTGCAGTCCGCCCGCGACTCCCGTCCGCGCGGCCGCCCGGGAGTCCCGTCCGCGCGCGCAGTCCGCCCGCGAGGCCCGTCCGCCGCGCCGCCGGAGCCTCCGCCGGCGACCGGAAACCCTAGCCGCGAGCGAGCGTGAGTTTCCTGGCCGCGCGGTCTCTGTTTCTGTCGTGAGTCGGGCCGGGCGCGGTGTTTCTGTCGGGGACGGGAAGTTTCACTCGCTGACTTCCGATTGAACCAAGGGGCATTAAGGACATTTGCCTGAGCCGGTCCCACTAGTCAGGGCGTTTTAACGGAGGAAAAACAAACGAAAGGAAAGGGTGACAAAAGGTACGTGGGGCAAACAAAAGTTCGTTGGACACCCAAATGAAAAGAAATTTTTTAGGGCATACGCACGTAAAGAAACTTTTATAAAGTGCAGAGGAAAAAAACTCTCGAGGTGGCCGTGGCGTGCCTCGGTGACGGCGCGAGATCCACGGCCCACGACTCACGGCTCATGGCCCACTCACACGCCCACGCCCACGGCCTGGTAGCGAAGGACGAGGGCAGCCACCGGTTCCCAGCCCGGCCGCCCATCGATTTGAGTCTGCCCACGAGCCCACGAGGCGAAACATGGTCCGCAGGGTGCCCGAGGCTGCACGCCGCCACGCCGCCGAGCCGCTCCGCTGAGCAGGGCGGCTTGCTTGTGACCGCCATGGATGGGCTGTGTTCCTGCCGATTCCGAGGCACCCTGATTTGATCGGATCGCTGCTTGTGGTGCCAGGCGTGGTGTAGTAGCGCCCAAGTCTGCCACCATGGTTTGGACAACGAGGTGTTCGACGAAATGCTCAACCGTGAGAGTAGTACTTGTGCAGAAATCGTCATCAAATTTTGCTACTGCTGATCGGTACATCACTTGGGTCAGAAGGGACACTAATGCTGTTGCCATGAATTGCAGATCCTTACTAGTTCTCAAACAAGAACAGGTCGTCAACATGAATAGCAAATCCTTAGTTCTGAAACAAGAACAAAAAAAACACAAGTTTTAATTTTTCGACGAAGTGCTTAACCACTGAGTAGTTGCACCGACCACCAAATCTAAAGCTCTTCAATACAAGACATGCTACCGCTGTTGGGTAGTACATCACTTGGATCAGAAGGGACACTAATGCTGTCGATATGAATTGCAGATTCTTACTAGTTCTCAAACAAGAACAGATCGTCAACATGAATAAGCAAATCCGTAGTTCTGTAACAAGATTACAAAACACAAGTTTTTAATTTTCTCACACAAATAGCCACGAAAACACGATTCAGTCCATTCAGAGATAAACTCCTCGGTACTGATAACATACTCAACGATGCATGTCCCCTTAATCATGCAGAGACGATAGTTACCCTGTTCTTATGCTGTCTGTAGGAGTTCCTGTGCTTCCCTGACAAGAGAAGCGAGAGACCTCACAGGCTTGATCACCTCACGGTCATTCCCAGCAAAGAGCATGCAGTCATCAACCTCTGACATGGTTTCCAACGCCTTTGTAAGTGCTTCTGTGAAATTATGTTCATTGAACTGTTCGATACAGCTGTGCTTTTACTTTAGTCATGGCTATGACCACCTGGCAGATGAGCTTCACTATCATCAAACACTCGCCCGATCTGCGCATGTTTGATTCAAGTATCTCCTTGAGCTTCTTCACCAGCGATGCTTCTTTAGGGCTGGCATGAACAGAATCTTCGTTATTGATCACATTTTCATTGCATATCACTACGGCCAGGGGATAACATGGCTGCCAAACATTTTTCTTCCTCGGATTGCTTTTCATTGCTTGCAGAATCCCCTTTGGCTTCAGCTGCATTAGTTCCCATTTTACTAGATACTATTTGATCAAGCACCTGGAACAACATAATTTAGCACAAAGGATGAGCAATGTTATAAGGGCTCTGCTGTGGTACTCTCAAATGACTGTCAGCCCTTCATTTAAGTAGGTGTAATGGTTAGAATTGTGTATTACTTCCTGAGAGGTAATATGTGAAATAGATCTTTATTTAATTTTTTTAATTTTGGAATATATGACTAATAAGGAAAGTTTTAGATATAAAAAAACCTTTTAATCTAATTGATTCATGTGTGATCGTGGTAAATCTTTTTATTTGGTAAACGTATCATACATGATACAGTTGACGCAACTCATCTCTAGTTGAAGAAGAATGTCGTTTTATCTATACATTAATTACTCGACCACATTAAGATGGCCTCTTGTCATTTCGTATGTATATGTATCTATCTAATGCAAGCACCACTTATTATTTAAGATGATGGATATTTATGACAAATTGCCTATAGAGAGAGGGGGGGGTAGACTATTGCAAAACTATCCTACTAAAATGACATAATTTGGATCCGAAGGGATGATACTAACGTTGACAAACTATATACTTATGAAAAGGTCCAAATTACTATCCCGAAGTTTACACCGGAGAAAATGGAATGGTAGAAATAGTTTGAGGGAGTAAATCGAACCAAATGTTAGTTTAGCGTCGGACATTGGCCAAACTTAGGGGTGTGATTTGGACTTTTCCATATACTTAGTAAATGTTGGTACGGAGAAAATATATCTCTATGTTACACAAGTAAGAGAAATTAACTAACATATGAGAAGCTGGTAATAAGATCAAAAGCAACGAGAAGGCAGAGGTAGTGATTTACCTTGGTCAATAGGTTGATTGCCTCTTGCTCGGGAAGTATATCAGCAACATTAGCATATCTTGTAGAGCGAAGCAATGTGGCCAGTGCTTTCCCTGCTTTTTACCCTCAGTTTGGTGGCTTTATCTTTGTCTGCTTGTTCTGTTATAGTATTGTTGGCCTCTTCGTCAAGGAAGATGCATAGCAGAGCATCAAAAAGCTTGCTGAAATCTAGTTTTTGGAAAGAACCATCAAAGGCTAACTCTGTCAGGATCTCAATGGCTTTATCATGCAGTTTTTGGGCGCCTTTGCTGTCAGTTTCCAAAATAGTCATCAGATTGCTGACAGCTTCCGTGTTACTCAACAATTCCTGGCGCAGACTTCTGGCGCCGTCTCCAAGACTGCCAAGCAGCCTGCTCACCACAGTGAGTGATCTGCTCAGAATGTCAACCATTCTGCAGTCCCGCACATTGCTGAGAAGGTCATGCCTTCTCAGCGGTGATATGATCTCAGAGAGTAGCAATTGGTGTTTGATTATCTCTGTACAGTTTACTTTGTCTTGTGTGAGCCCCTCAAGAATCATCAGGCCATGTGCAATCAGCTCTTTGGTTCCTATAGTTTTATAGGGGTCGCTGTAAGGGTTAGAATATCCCATCATCTCATCGAGTTGCTTGATCAATGTACCTAATATTGTTGTTGATTTCTTGACTAACCAGGTACGTAATGAACCATCTCTATGGTCAGTTTTGTCTGGCATCGACACTATGTGGAAATCATCTTGATGCTCGGGTGTTTCCAGTGACCCATGCTGATCCTTTGTATCAGGATGAGGAAGTCCCTGTTCAGGATTCTCCAACGGACGAATAACTAGTGGCTCACCATATTCCTTGCAACATTCAAGTAGGGAATAAATGCATTGTAGTGTACCTGGGAAGTGTGTTATAAGGAGGTCACTGGCAAGATGAGCAACAATCCTCGTGGCACGCTCTTTGTTCTCAATCTTATCTGTGCCTCTCAGACCAATCATGCCGATCAGATTCTTAATAGAGAGCCTGGAAGATAGTAGCTCCTCCCTTACAGATAGTAGCTCCTTATCAAACAAGCACAAGCTGTCTAATACCCTTGCTCCCCATAGACGGTCATCCTCAGATGCAGACTGGAGCAACTCAACACCGTATGCAATCAAGTTCCAATTGACTGGCAGCTCCCTGCTCTCTTTTAATTTCCTTTCTGTTTCACGGTGATACATAACAATTACTTTTGAACCCCATTCTTCAAATAACCCAATGTGTTTGTTCATGGATCTCGTGCCATATCCAAGATAGCAGTCAATAACTAAAAAGTAGAAGGCGAATAAACTCTGCAACAGAATTAGAGCATAGAAGATGTTCAGTGCGGCCATCAGTTTTGCTCTATTGGGGATCTCTCCACCCGCATCACCATAATCTCGTCTTACAAGACGCCACACTGAAACCCCCAGGTTCACAACTGGGGAAACAAGAAAGACCAAGGATAGAAGCCAAAAGAAAACGAACTTCACTACAAGCACCACAAGCAGCACAATAAAGATAACAGTATACTTGCGCTCCTCAGTCCATTTCTGTCGGCGGAGATCAGTGATAATAAAAAATTCTTCCATGTAAATATTTCTACCAAGCTCGTTGATACCAATTTCAATCAACCTGTGTAATATGTTAGGTCAGCAGGGGATAAGCTTGTCTATAGATATGACAAATAAAATTGAGGATATTGTGTCAAATAATTTTAGGACTGAGCTGCTAGCGGTAGCCACTCCGGCCATGACTAATTGGAAGACAGTATCTAGACTAGACCCAGTTCATTATTCCAGTTCACTTTGTGAAGGCCTACACAAAATTCATATGATCGTGAATAGACGACGTAGATATCGGACATGGGGAACATGTGAATATTACGCACATATACATATCATACACTAAAATTGGGGCTCCTATTATTTGGGAATGGATTTTTATGGTCACTCATCCAATATAGAAGGATAATCTAGAACAGAATGGCACAGTTAATGGAAGAAGGATGATCTGGAAATGGGTTTGATTCGGCCAATCCTTGACAAGAATAAGAAGACACAATTGAAACCGGACAGGATCAAGATCAAGGTTTGTGCTCGGTTCGCTAGCTATGTAAAAGTTGTCTGTGCTCGGTTCCCTATATAAAAAGTTTATAGGCCCTGGAGGAAGGACCCATGCCCATCACGTATCCATTTCTACCAAAAACCCTACACTTCTTAGAGTTCATCTTTGTCAAACTCTAGCCCGACGCTATAGATAGATTCAACCCTTCACTTCTGCATTAAGGTTATCGGAGGCGGTCGAAACTGGTTTCCGGAGGCAGGCACTGATTTAATGCCTGTGTAAATCCGGATGTCCAGATGCGGCCAAATGCCCGTGTCCAGAAATAGAATAAAAAACAAAAAATGCAAAAGCCCATTGCCGAGCCCGCCAGCTTCCGCGCGCTCCAAATCACCGCCACAAGAGGCCCTACGTCCTCTCAAAAAAAAAAAACAAGAGGCCCTACGTGTCCCCCACCACATCCATGACAGGCCCTGGGTGGCCATCGACACTTGTGCCACCCCCGCCACTGGGAGAGGGCCGCGCTGCTCCGTGCATGTGCCCACCACAGATCCACCACCGATGGAGAGGACACATGCGCCCGCCATAGATCCGCTACCGCCGGAGAGGGCATGCGCGCCCGCCATAGGTCCCCCCTGTCAGGAGAGGGCGCTTGTTCCCGCCGCACATCCGTCACCGCCGGAAGAGGGCAAGTGTGCCCGCCGCAGATCTGCTGTTGCTGGGAGAGGGCACATGCACCCGCCGTAGATCCACTGTCGTCGGGAGAGGGCCCGCGTGGCCCTCGCGTGTGCAGATCCACCGCCTACAGGGCCCCACGTAGCTCTCCATGGGTCCACCACCACTGGGAGGGGCTGTTCGCGCACCTACACCGACGATGCCGCTCCCCGCGCCGCGTGGCCTCACATCGAGAGAGTTGAGGGAGAGTCCGGATCTAAGAGAGCTGAGAGCCAGTTTTTTTTTTTTTTTTGATCAAAGCTGAGAGCCAGTTGGGGGGGGGGGGAGCTGAGGAGCCTCCAAACCCAACTCACATATATATACACGTGACATAGGTAATAGGCTTTCTGGGGCCTCCGACATTTTTTGAGACAGGCCTCTTAAAGAGGCCAGTCTCCAAAAATGGCCTCTATTTTTAGAGGGAGGTCTCTTAAGAGGTCTGCCTCCGTTAATTGATTTACTGAGGTGGTTGTTTCAATCTTCGAAAATGGCCTCTATTTTTTTTTTTTTTTAAGGCAGACCCCATTAATTAATGTATCGAGGTGGTTGTTTTTAGTGCCTCTGAAAATGGCTTGTCTAGCTCCGAAAAATCGCTGCATATTTTAGGAGGCGCGTAAAGCTTTTATGTATGCCTCTAAACATCTTAGGTTCCTATCTCGCAAAAATCATTCATGTAGCGAGTGCTTGGAAAATTTAGGACCATGTTTGGATCCCCCCTCTAAACTTTTAGAAGTAAAGTCTCCAAACAAGTGGTCTAAAGTTAGCTCTAAACTTTAGCTTACCTCACATTAGAGCTTTAGACATTAAAAGTGAGCTAAAAAAGGCGTATTCGGTGCGAGAGCTCCCGCTCTATGTGGGGTTTGGGAAAGGGGTGTCAGTGGCAAGTCTTACACTCGCCTGTGCAATGTGAGGAGACCGCGACTCGAACCCAGGACCTTCCTATCACAGGCGAAAGTGTTCTAAAATTTTTAGAGCTCAGTGGATCCAACAAACAGCCCTTTAGTGCGGTCTTTCTTGTCCTTAGTTGTGGTTCTCTTGTCATCCTTGGCCATCAACTGCATCTGCTGTCGTGGTCGGCCACGTCAAACATATATTTCATGGTTTCCTAGATATCTTATATCTAGATGAGGTCAGCGTCGCTTATCAATTTCTGCAAGGCTGCCATGATGGTGTACTCAGGAACCTCGGGCATGCTATTCCTATTCAATGAGAAATGTGGGATAAAGTCCTAAAGAGGGCTGGTCACTCCTTTGGTGAAGCTAGTAAGCCTAGTAGTACATGTCCCACTAGATCCCAGGCCTTTCATAGGAGCCCTGGAATTTGGCATTGAAGCTATAACGAACCAACTAGAAAACTGCTTGCGGCAAAGCCATTTTTCCCCCTTTGTAGTTAGTTACATACTTACATGAGTACTGAACTGAATTGGTCTTTATGCAATACATTAGTTTTATTTTTCCGTGGTAATTGTAAATTATTATTTACCCATGGTTTTGTATGTGGAACGTGGTTTTTTTTTTTGTTATCTATATATGTTGAAGGTATTATTTAAATAGTATTTTGTTTTTGTTATTGAAATGGAACTTTCTTTTTTTCTGTGGAGAAAGAAGGGGTAAAAGTATTTATTAAGGTGGGAGGAGGATAGGTAGCCAGAACGTTAATGCAATTATGAAATGAGGAGAATTCGACCATGAATCATGAGGAGTTTTGAACAACTCGATTTTCTATTTTATGTTTCTATTTGATTTTCATATGTAGCACTTAAAAATATAAGCAAAAATGTACAGTTAAAACTTTGTGCTAAAATATGCACTATTTTGGATCTATTGCATATATGTATTGATGAGGATTCGAAACAAATTGTTTTTGTTTTTTAATTTTTCTGTGATTTACTACGCAATTTCAAATGTTTAGCAAATGTATTCGTAAATGGAAAAGAATAATAGATAAGGGAAACCAAATGTCGGGCCAAATTTGGCCCACAAAGGTCCAAGAACCCAATGGCAGGCCGGCCCATAAAAAAGGCTTAGGTTGCGAAGTTGATTTTCGTAAAAGTTTGAGGGCTTTTTGCAAGAAAATCTTAGAGAGGAGTCCGGCCTGCGGGTTGTATTTTTCCATAGTTGGAGGACCTTTTGCAATTTGGCCGGAAATGCCGGATCGGGGGCCGTCCGTCGGCCAATCGAACGCCGAGAAATGCGGTCGACGCGGGCCCCGGTGATAAGCCCGAGCTTGGACTCGGTTTCGATAGGTTAGCGATTTGAATTAATTCATCATCTAGCACCATTCTTATTAAAAAGCATCAACACATGGTCTATGATTCGGCGCGAGGACGCCGCTGAGTGGTGGAGAAAGGAGGGGAGATGTCACACGTCCGATCTAGGCCCCACGCTAGGCCAAGCGAAGCCCAATGCAAGGGGCGGTAGGCTCAGCTACCTCCTGCGTGCGGCCAGGAAGGCGCGCGAAAGCAGGGGGCGCCCTCTACACCCCCTCGATCCCCTACCCTTGAGGGAAATCCGAGTAGATGGGAAGTTGTAGAAAATTTAGGAAAATAAAATAGATTTTTGTCTAGGAAAAGAGATTGAGTTTGTTTAGGAAATAAAGCCTCCAAATATATAAGGACTCCTCTAGTTTTGCTTGGAATACAAATCCAATAGGAACTATAAATATACAGGATATGTAATCCCTCGAATCTCAAGGAAGAGTTGAGCAACTGCTCTTCTTCTCAACCTCTGTCTCTCTCTGCCTGTGCCCCTCCCACCTGTGCGCCGCCACATCCCTATTGTAGCCGCCGCGGCCCACCCCAAGCAGTCCCACCCCACCCCCACCCACTCACCACCCCCCCCAGCAGGACCGTGACAGGCACCGACACATTATAATTATCCCTATTTAATTTTCCAATAATGAAAAACAAAATTATAATTGCAATAGGACTAATACAAAGGGAGACGAAATTAGCTGAGATGAGAAAATTATTGCTTACTTGAATGACATGATGAAGCTGAGTGCAGTGAGAACCCAGAACTCCTTGAGCAGCAGATCACCGACGAAGCCACCGAGGAGCACGACGGTGGACCAGAAAACCGCCAGGTACCCAAGAGCGCTTGCAATGTTGCCTGTGTCCTTCCAAAGCCTTGTGGCGCGATTGATCATCAGCTCTTCCGGCCTTCCAACCTCTTCCATCATTCCTTATTTTTTCGTAGCTCCGAATCTGAAAGAAATGCACGCTTAGCATGCAATGGTGGATTGGAAGCTGATGCCTGGTTAGGTTAGTCTTTAATTTGATGGCCGATGCATGTCATTTTATATGTATCTATCTGGCTGGTTCACTTGGAGGCATCCAGGGATTATTCAGACAGCACGCAAAGAAGTCATTCATTCATTCACCGTGAGAACCTACCGACACGCAAAGAATAAAACACAGTTCTGTGGCTACCTTTGCCTTCCAGAACACTTTCAGAGGCTTGCTAGATGTAACGCCCCGCATTTTCACTACCGAGGTCAAAATGCCGGCTTACGGATTATTACCCGAAAAAGTGACGTCTTCTCGGGTAATGACCCTAATCAAAGTTATGCAACAGAACAATAGTTAGAGTCTTACAAGATTTTGTTACATCAATTAAAAGAAATAATTAGTAGTAGTATCTAGAACAAAAATACACCTTCACCCGTTATGCTTGAAATTTATTTGTATTATGTATTTCTCCTGCGACCTCCTTTAGGAACCTCATCATAAGTTGTCTCAATTTCATCCGAAAGGGGAGGGTTAACAAGAGTGAGTACAAAGGTACTCAGCAAGCACATAATATCAATGAAATGCATTCCTATCCATCTCATCATATTATTCTCCATCATAGATCATTTATCAAAAAAATTCAGATTTTAGAAAATAACTTGAGAAATCTATTATCACCCATATAGCAAGAAAGAACCTCCTATAGGCTCCCGTAGCCTCCAAACTAGGAGACATGACATGAATTCATGATTTTAACCCTAGCGCAGTTTTGTGTCACTTTACCCATGATTACCTTGACCAATTTTCCATCACACTTCCTTTGGTGCGACTCATGATCAAGATACCGTGACTTTCCCCACTTCCGTATATTATATACATCCACATCTACACACGCGCACTAATATAGGTGCCCGGCCGTATTTCATCGACAAAGTTGCTGATTGAGGACTTCATCGCCCCAACCCTCTCCGGACATACCATAGGGAGTATATAACAACATTCATGGGTACCGGACTCGGGCCGCCCAACCGGATTCACTTGTCGACACGGTCTATACGGCCCACACAATGAGAGATAGGGGTGAGTCCTTATATTTTCATAGTCGTATGTAGAGGGAGCTCGACCCACCCAAGCTCATCATCACATTCCGTGAGCTCTCTCTACACCGAGTAATCATCCATCATCAATCAACTGTTATCCATCATCATTATCTCATTGAATTTAAATTTAGAAAATAGATTTTAATGCAAGTATTTTGGAAATAGATTTATTTTATAAATCGATATATAATTATCTACATGACTTGCGAGCCTTAAAAAGGTGGCACCAATCCGTTCGTATTTTCCAAGATGTCATTCCACGGTCTTACCAAGCTTCCTCTAATTAGTATAGATATGTACTGGTATTTAGAAAATAGTAAAAGATCCAAATATATACACACCTACGTGGCCATGTGTTTATTCTACAGTCAAGAAAAAAATAATTTTCTATTATTTTAGTATCAATTATGTGCTGTGATTTTTTTAAAAGGGATAATTCATAACTGTGCTTAGTCAATCATTAAATTAATTTAGTATTGCTAAGCCCCTCTTATTCTCACGTGAGCTGCACCTGTACTAAATTGAAGCCATCAAAGTGTACGGTTGTAGTAGTACTGGTTTTCTTCTGCAACGTTCGAACACAGCACTGGAGCACACGAACCAAACTTTGCATCCTCTGAGTTGTGTCAGTTTGGTTCGAACCAAACACTGGAGCTGCCCTTAGCTATGCCCAAAAGCAAATGGTAAGCAGGTCAACGTACGCTCTCTCTCTGCTCCCAAGCCTTCTCTTTCCTCCTGCTCTCTCTCTCTGCTTCTCTTTTCCCCTTCTGCAGCCATGGCGCCCAAGGTGGCATCACCAAGTCCACATCCATGGCTGGATCCTCTCAGCGATTGGTACCCCAAATTAAATCCCCAACAACTCTAGTTGCTTCCTAGGTATTTCCCCCTTCGATTTGGCATCGTAGCGTCCTCTATTTTGGAAACCTAGCTCCAATGCTATGGCTGCTGGGGTGCACGCGGTGTGCGGCGCTCAGGTTCATGGCCACGGGTCTGTAGTCGTGTGGTGGCGCAGGACAACGTCGGCTGTGTTAAGGTGAGCAAGGTGAGTACCTAGCCTGTCATCTCCTTCCCCAGCATGCCATCTCCCTTCTACTCTCTAGCTGAGCTCACCTTTAGTCCTACAAGTTGGGACTGTCGTGATGGTGTGCTGCTGAGATTGGGTCTCCATGCTAATGGAGGTGCCTAGGTGCTCAGAAACCGGGTGCTTATTATGTGTATGGTTAAACTAAAATATAGTGTTTGTGTGAGGGCTGAAAATCACCTTTGCTTTGGTGATGTGCTGTGTCGAGGCTATGAGCACAGCATCACTGTTGTGGCTGTCCTCACATGACCTTTGTCCGTGTTTGGTCAGCTTGCTTCTCCATTGCAGCATACTCAACTTCTCCCTCCATGACTAGTCCTCCTCTCCTTCTCGGCAATATGATTTGGCAGTGGCAAGGAAACTCGAGAAAGGTGGCTGGTTGGTGAAATCAGAGATGGTTAATGTCTTTGGATTATTTTGCCATGAGGAAAGGCTTGCTTTCTTTGCTTGGCCCTCTCACGAGCTGCTCTCTATCTATGGTATTGGTGAGGCTTCCTCGGGCTCCTCTTTTATTTGTCCACCTCCCTCTACTGTAGTACTACTTCTCACCACTCTCTTCTGATGGATGGAGGCTGCTATTTTGATGGGGACACGGGCATTTTCACCTGAGTTCTTTTCCTACTACTTCTCTTCTCCACCTCTCCTAAATATTTTACTCTGGTCATTGTGATGGTGAGCTCTGATTGGACCGACCAGGGCATGGTTGCCCATGCTGGGTTGCAAAGTTGTGCCATGAATCTATGTGGCCCTTTGTGTTTTTCTCTTGAAATGGTTTAAATGAGGTGATTTCAAGTGGGATTGTGCATAAGTGAAACTACATGTGGTTGATGGAAATTTAGCCGGATGATGCATCCCAAAAAGCTAGAGGTGCTGGTTGGCTCAGTCACCCCGGTATCTCGGTGAGCTATGCGAATAATATTATTGGTCCGACGGCAAAACAAAAAAGCTAAGTTATGCTTGGCTGCACATGGTTCGCCATTAGCTTCATTTTTATGAGTAGGAAAAACTAAACACAATACTGTTGTATGAGAAGTTTATTTTTGGTGCTTGCCATACACCAAGAGATTTCTTGTATACATATATGCCTGTGATAATATTGTAATGTATTTTCTTCTTATTGTTAACATTGTCAAGCACGTCACTCATATAATCTTTATCTAGACTATAATCTAGTTTATTGGTCCTTATCATGAAATGGAGATAATTTAAATTGCTTGTTTTTAGCTTTACACTTATCAATCTTCGATTGCTCATAAAGATTGGGTTAAAAAGTTGGGGTGTTACATCAACGCCCGCATTTTCACTACCAAGGTCAAAATGCCGGCGTTACACTAGAAGAGAAACGTACGATAACCTTATTCAGCATCCAATGCTATAAAAAACATTACCCAAAGCTTATCCTTTTAAGATCGTCCTACCTATCCAAAACTTTGTGTTGGTGTTTGGACCCGTGGTCCTAACGAACTAGTGAATTTTATCTTTAGCGTGTCTAGTGGCGAGCGAGGATTTCACGGCTGGGTATTCCACGTATGAAAATTTTCCAATGCATATATGCAATAGCAATAAGGGGCAAAACCAAGATGCAATCTAGGAATTCAGTTTTCCTATGCATGACCGAAATCTGGACACCACTCCATTCAGGGCTTCAATCTAGACACTTTTTTTCACTCGGTATACCGGTCTAACTATGTATGTATATCATATCTATATTGTAATGTCACATAACAATTATGTTCTAATGTATAATTCAACAAACAAAAGGTACAAAAGAAGTTTGAACATGATTACCTTTAACATGAAGATGCATCACAAGCTTGACTTCATCTCATTCCCAATGGCTTGGAGTTGGACCGAGCTCGACCATCACAAAATCGAGCTCATGAATCGCCAAATCAAGCTCCGTGAGCCCCAAGATCGAAGCTGCCGCCCCGAATCGAGCTCCCCGTCCCTCAAAATGGAGCTCCCCATCCTCAAGTCGAAGGCCGCCATCGCCAAATCGAGCCGTGTGTCTTTGAGGCGAGATGAATCTGAGCTAGGGGAACCAAATGCCCCCATGGGAGCTTGCCCCTTTGCTCGACGGAGGCGAGGCAATCGGGCAGGCGGGCGAAGCTTCTGATAGAGATCCAAGCGCCCCCTTCATCTCCTCCCCATCCATCTGCCGTAGCGGCGCGAGGTCGCCCGCCGCTCGGCGGCTGGAGCAAGTGGAGCCATGCGGCCGTGAGGAGCCGCGCGCTAGGGGCGAGGGAGCGAGGGGAGGGGCGACCGGCGGGGAGCATGGCCCGAGCGGCGAAGCGCGCCGTCCAGCGCCCGGCTGGTGCTACTGCGTGCGATCGCGAATGCGGCAATGCCGTCGCGCCACGGCCGCTTTGTTCCTAGCCCTAAGGGCCAAAATGGGCGGATAATGGGCCATTGAGGGTCAGGGTGGGGTGGGCCTTGATGGCCCGGCCCCGCCCGGCTGCATGCACCTTCTTCAACCTCCGGTCATGGCGGCTGGCGACTGCCACATTTGCTTGCTCTGCTTGCTCCTACTGCGCCTCGGCGCCCAAAATCATGGGTACCCCTAGCTCCGCCCATGTCGTGTCGATTCGGATGGTGATGCGAGATGAACACAAGGATTTATCTTGGTTCGGGCAAGGAATGCCCTACGCCCGGTGGGGAGGGAGTCTTTGTATTATCTCGCACCGAAGTGCTTGTGGTAGGGTTACAAGCACCTGAGAGAGGGAGGATTTCCCAAGTCTCAGAGTGTGATTGAGCCCAGTGCCAATATCTGAAGTGTGTGGAACAAGGTGAAGTGGATTGTCCTCCTCCTCGGGGTGGCCTAGTACCTCCCCTTTTATAGCCCAAGGGGAGACCCAAGATACATGTCTGGCACATCTCTCGAAGGACGGGGTGCATGTCCGAACCCTGTAGCATCCTAGGAGGAGGCGTCGAGCCCTGTAGCGTTCTCCTGTGGCGATGTGGTCGAAGGGATGGCCTTTGTACCTTTTGTGTCTTGGATGATGCGTGGCGGGTGTTCGTGGACGGGTAGTCCTCCCAGAGAGGTAGGTCAACCTCTACGGGCTTTGACTTGGCGAAGACTGCCGAGGCTCGGCCCGAGGCATAGGCGTGTTCTTCGAGCCTTCCTGGCACAGAGGCCTAATTGGACGTATCGGGGCTGTCATAGTCTCGGTGGTTGAAATAGTAGCGGGTTTGGTGAAATAGTGCTCGGTAACTCTGCGCATAACGCCATCGTAGGTGGTAAAAGTAGGATTGGACATCGGTCTTGTTACCCTGTGGCCACTTTTGTACCTCGCAATGAAGTTTTCGGGCGGGCGCGAGGTGCATTAAATATGCACGTCTTCGTGTTGGAGCGTTTAATTTGAGGCTGGAGTGGTTGGCCGAGGCTTGGAGCCTTCTGGGATTCACCCAAGGCAACCTCGGGCGAATCGGAGACTGTCCGGAGGCCCGCTTAGGCGAATCGTAGTGGCTGCGTCGACGGGTCAAGCTAGCCTCGGGACGAGTCATAGTCATGTACGCAGATTTGTTTAGCCTCAGGGGAGCCGGTCTTTGTTTCTTTGGTGATTCCCTTTTACTTCTTTTGTAATTACTACGCTTTGGGCACCCCAATTATGGTACAAACCGGTAGCCCCCAGAGCCTCGGCCGGGTATATTTGGGGTCGCTTTTGAGTTTTTATTTTGTTTCCGGTGGGTGCGAGCGTGGCCTTCCGTAGCTTAACCTGAGGCCTCGGAGGAAATGGAATATTCCTCGAGGGCTTTTATACATTCTGGTTGTTGATTTTTCTTGCTCGCCGAGCCCTCATTCTTGCCACGTGTCAAAGTGGGTGGAAGCCTTGCCATGCCGAGCTCCTGATGAAGACGGATGCTCCTGGCCAACACTAGAGTAGTGATGTATAGCGTAGATGTGGTGTCTAAGCTATAAATCACCTTTGTTTCTTCTTGACCCATGGTAGTGAGGTAGGGGGGCGGTGGTGGCAGCCCCCGTTTGCGTCCTTAGTATTCCTCCACATCCGGTTGTGGGTAGAGCTGCAGCCGACATCACTGGCGGACCCAGTGCGATCCGGTGCCCGGTAAACTTGTAGAGGTGAGGATAGCGGCTTAGCCTAACCACTGCATTAGAACCTCACTACCCAGGTCCACCTTCTCCATCACCCTCTTGGTAGCTAGCTAGACCGGGACTTAATGCTCGTTCCTGTGGAAAATATGATACCACAATACTTACGGGTGAAGTGCTACAATGGTACTTTCCGTGGCGCTTTGCGGACTTATCTGCTTCACGCTAAGAAATACCAACGGGGATGCCTTCCGAGGCAGATTCATCTTGTAGCGTTCCCCCATTACTACGGGGTAGGGCTTCATAACTTTAACCCCAACTCTATCGCTTCGGCCCGGCCTTTTTTTGGGATTTCGTGGGATACACGGGGATTACCCCCCATTGGGAGCTCTGGCTCCACCTCTTTCGGGCGGAGTTCTTCACCAGAGTGATGGATGAGAGGGGGGTGAGACAAGCAGTGAGGGCCGGCGGATGTACTCTCCAACTGTGCCAAGGTCCGCACATCAGCATATCCTAGCTTGGCTCACCTCTTCCAACCCGCGGTTGGCAAGAGGGTTGGTTCTACCTCCGTAATGACGACGGGCGGCTTCCCCCTTACACTGGTCAGGTCATCACCACCAGGTCCAAATTCTGGGGGTGGGGAGTCCCCCAGGACCGGACCCGGTAGTGGGCTGCGGCCGCTTCTTGGGCGCCCTCAAGAAGCTCCACGACCGCCATCTCACCGTCCGGGTCGTTGCCGCTTTCCATCGGCGGCCGGATGCTCCCGTGGCGGCTTTCGGCGTGGCGATCACTGGACCAGTTGATCCCGGCGGCGCGTTGAGTGTAGGGTCTCGAATGGCCTCTGTCTCCCTTTACGCCGACGAGGTGTTACACGGGGTGAAGGGGATGGTGGGCGGTGACCCACCTTGAAGTCGCCTCCGACAAGTCCCGATGCTCCCTACTCGGGGATACGTGTCCCCTGGTAAGTGTTAGACTCATTTTTCCTGCCTGTTCCTTGCTTCCGAGTCCGGTTATCATCTCCGTTCTTGTTCGCGGGGGTTGAAGGATTTCGGGGGACTCGAGCCTCCGTCCCAGAGGACGGAGGGAGAGGCGGAAAGAACCGAGCACCAAGCGGCATAGCGGCGGAAAAACAAGGACTCTCGAGAAGAAGAGCACCAAGAGGAGGCTTTTGCGAGGCGGCTGGAGAAGCGCCACAAGGAGCGGATGCTTGAAGGACTCTCAGGGAGTCGTCGCCGTCGTGGTCGGTTTTCGTTAGGCGGCGATGATAGTGATGTCTTTGGTGAGGCCGGGCGGAGGTCTCGTCAAGCCGTCTTCCTACGGGGAGGCTTTAGTTGGGGCCACCAACCTCGGGCGAGAGCGTCTTCTCGTCCCAAAGCCCCGGCGTGCGGCGATGGCCGAGGCGCGGGTCGTGGTCGAAGCATGTCGTCGAGCTAGCGGTCCAAGCGATGGAGACAGGGGGCTACGGGGCGGGCGTGCGTGTTGCCGCCGCCCTCGGAGGAGGTCAAAGGCGCGGCTAAATCATCCACGGATCGCCCGGGCCGCCTCGCCGCGGCGGCCCCCAAAGGTTTCAAGCGTCGAAGAAGCTCTCCATCCCCTGATCTAGGTAAACGTTTTCCTCCTAAGCCTCTGGGCATGGCAATTTTCTTTCGTTCGACATTTCATTTTTATCCATGTCTTTCTCTAGTCGAAAAAGAAGGCGGGCGCCCTAGCACCTCGCAAGGCGCTTAAGGTGAGTGCCACGCCTCGGCCGAGGCCGAGAGAGAGGCCCAATGGGTGGTGGCCGCCTGGGGGGCGCCATCCAGCGGGGAGGGGAGTCGGTGAGGGGCCGGTCGCGGGGAGCCGACCGCCCAAGAAGAATTCCTATGGGGCTCGTGGAGTTGCCCGTTGAGGAGGAGGTTCCGTGGCGGACGCTCCACAACTAGGGAGCGGGGCGGCTAGGGCCCCTGGCGGTGACGAGGTGCCCCCGAGTGCCAAGGCTGCTCCCGAACCGGCGTTAGTGCCATCGGAGCGGGCTGCGAGCCGCCTCCATCCCGCGCCTAGTTGCTTGGGGATAAGGAGGTCATAGAGATCTTGGATTCCCCTTTGGCGACGGAGAGGGAGGTGGTCGGGGGTGACCTGGCTAGCACCTCGAAGCCGGCCGGGCGGCGATCCTCATGCGTGGGGCGGTCGACCAGCAAGTGGCGTGTCGTGACGCCCCGAGGAGGAGCCGTGTTTACCATCAAGGACGTAGAGGAGGTGGGTCATTAGGAGTTTTTGAAAAGCCGTGAGGTCGCCCGCCAGCCATTTGTAGATGGTGATGAACGTCGTGGCTCGGGACATGCGTGAGGCCGGGTCGGGTAAGAGCCTTCTCCTCATATTATTTTGTAATTCGTCTCGAGGCTGCTTAGCAGTTGCAACTCTTACCGGTGTTTATTTTAGGGGCTTAAGGCGATGATTCGTGCCAAGTCGGAGTTCCTCCGTCGGGAGAGCGGTGTGTGGGATCACCGACTTCGCTCTGGGGGCTGCTTGGTTGTGCCAACGAAAGCGCCTATCGCTTGAAAAGCCCGAGGTGGATGACCTCAAAGTGCGCTGCTCGGTGTTGGCGGCCAATGCGGCCGAGGCTAGGAGCAGGCAACTCCTTTGAGGGAGAGGGCCCGTAAGTTGGAAGAGGACCTCATCTAGGTGTGCACCGAGCCGGAACAATTGCCTAAGTTGAGGCTATCAATAAGATGGCTCGTTTGGGGCCCTTGGCTTGGAGGTAGAGCGGTTGAAGGCCGCGCTCCAGCTAAAGGAAGGGGCCTTGGCGGAGGCCGTGAAGATGGCCGAGACCTCGGCGCCTAAGGCCCCGGAGTGGAAGACCAAGGCTGAGGGTAACTAATTTCTGCCTCGTGGGCTTGGCCCGATAAACTCGCTCTTTCCTCGCACTTATCTTTCTTTGTTTCTCGTTTTCGTGCGGGGCTAGAGAAAGAGCTGCCCGAGGCGCCATGGCCTCTGGCGCGCTCCACACCGTCCTTGAGCTTGAGGTTGCCGAGCACAACGCCCTACAACGAGCTGTCCGCTCGACCGCCGCGTGCCTTCGAGGCCGATGGAGGCGAATCCGGGAGCTCGCTTGCGGAGTCGTCCGATCACCCCTACGGACATATGCGTAGCCGGCTTCGGAGGCCCTCCACATCGGTGTAAAGCGCAGCCCCCGGCGGTCGCCTCCTCCCACTATGCCTTGGATCTCAAGGCCAAGCGCCGTGACGGGTATGTGATAGAGGAGGAGGGCGAGAAGCGTGTCGAGGAGGAAGTCGGGAAGCTCGTCGAGGCCATTGAGGAGCCAGTGCGCCGCTTGCTCAGCACGCCGAGGACAAGGTGGTCCCCGCTCCTTTTCGTCGATGAAGAAGACGAGGTTTCTCCCCCTGCTTTCCGCCTCATGACGCCGAGGGCACCGTAAATGGGGGGCGGGGTGCCCATGTAATATAAGTTAAAACTTCACGAACACCATGGCGAGAGGCCTAAGTACTCGTATTTATTTGTCTCTTGTTAGAGTTTTTTTATTCCCTATCTCGTATTTAGTCCGGACTTTACGTGGTGTCCTCGCAAATCATCCCTTAGGCTAAGGGCGGTGATTTGTAGCTCGGAAGCGTAGGCTATCTTGTGGATCACCGGCCCCGCCCTTAGGATGGTCTTTTAGGATTTCGTTTCTAGTCCATGCGAAATACGTGAGGGATTTTTACGGTTCGGGAATTCTAGAAACTTTTTGCGAAAAAAAAGATGGGCGGTTTCCCCTTTCTAGCCCCGAGGGAGGCTCGGCCCCGTGAGGCAGGGGCCGAGCCTTCCTTGAATGGTAGATTTTATTATCATTCGAGGTGGGAGTACATAACGACTTGGAAATCTTAAGGGTAAAAGCGACATAGCTGTTCGATATTCCAAGCGTTGTTGAAGACTTTGCCCTTGTTGTTTGACAACTTGTACGCTTGTCGATGTTTTCACGACCGAGAGCCTCACCCGCGGGGTGAACCCGGGCGGTTTGTTCGAACCTCGGCGAACCCGGAGCCCGGGCGGTTTGTTGCGCAGCCGACATGGAGAGCGAGGTTTTTATATTTGGTTCGGGCCCTCGATCAAGGATCGAGTAAAGACCTTTACGCCCGGTCGGGCGTGAGCCTATTTTTGATTGATGGGGTTAGCCGAGAATCGCCGCGGAAGCTTACAAAGACTTGGTCGCCGCCAAGCTTGTGTCTGTATGTTCGTGCTCCCCTCTATGAGGTGTTCCTTGGCCGCCTTTTATAGTCCAAGGGGCCAAGAAACTCGCTACGATCCTAGTCGGATCTGAGAGAGGGTTGTCCGTAGAGGAACCGAACACCGAACTCTAAACAAGGTAACGACTAGCGTTCTATCCTAGTTATAACGAAGTCACCGTAGCTATGTGTTGACACTTTATAGCATAAAATTACAAGTTAAAAAAACATGAATTAAGGGCTCAAGTCAAAGACCAAACATAAGTCTAGGGTCTAACTAATATAATTTCACGAGTTTTTGGTATTACGTGACTTTCCGGGGACTTAATAGATAATTGCGTAGAATAATGGAGAAAGTTCGGAATATACAAGGCATATGAAGACAAGACTTAACCGTGAAGCAACTCAACCCGAAAAGTGAACTAAAACATTCTAGAAGATACCCGGAGGACACCGGAAAAGGCGGGAAGCGAGGTGGCATGCCACCACGGCGCCGCCGATGCCAACTAGGCCGGCGCCCGGGGGCCACCCCGTCGACTCCCCTTTCTAGGTCGGTTTACTACCGACATTGAGGTTGTTTCTACACCGTTCTTTGAAGGTCGGTTTGATCCAAGGGTTGACGTTCATCGCCAAGTGCTATATAAGAAGACCAAATGACCACGAGGTCGATATAAATTTCATTATCATACTCATTCATCAACTCATACCCATCTAGTCCAGCCAAGTCTAGACCTAAGCCCTAGTTCATACTAGAAGTAGTTAGCTACATAGCTAGTTCTAGTTGAAGATCAAGTTCATCTTGAGTTCCCGATAGTCAAGAAGTAGCAAGGATCATCGTTCTTGAGACTTCTCTCTTGTATTCGATCTGTAAGTACTCTTATATCTAAAATACAATTGTTATGGCTTTGATCTATATAATTATTATATTCTTATTGATATGTGTTTATGCTTGCTATGATTATATGTTTAGTTTAGTAAGATTGCTTTATATTTTATGCATGGAATTGTATAGCATCCATATAGATGATCACTATGTGGGTGATAAGCAATGTGTAAACGTGGTGTTTATACAACATTTATCCGCAATTGCACCCTACATTACGGGCGTGTGGTAGATCGCGGGAGTGACGGTACTGTTGAGTCCTTTGGAATCCACCCTCAGAATGTAGGACAAGTCGAGCCTATAATTACGATGATGAACAAGTTTCGTCCTTGCTTGTCATTGGTAATGCTTGCCATGTGTAGAAGTAATCCAACCTTGCCATGATAGCTAGATGTATTGCACTAATTGTAGTATTCATTGACATATATGATTAGGAGTATCTTAGGAATATTCATTCTATTCTTTCTATAACATGTTAATAGCTCGTTATGATTCTAGTGGCATATGATGATCTTAAACTTGGGTATTTATCATTTATATTATTATCTTTATCCTCGTGACTTATCCCGTTGAGTTATGCATATGGCTACTACGCATTACACTCTTGTAAGGTGGATCTCATAAATAAATCACAATATAAATCATTAGATATCCTTTTCTCTCTACCTTTCCATAGACTCCTTCCACGTGGTAAAATATAAATCACGATACCCGGATTACTCCCGGTGAAGTGCTACAATTGGTATTTCTATCCGTGCGCTTGCGGATATCATGTTCATTCTTTTATCAAGGCCAATCAAGAATACCATGCCCCGCATTTCTTTGGCGTTATTGCTAGGGTGACGGACTAGTGTATAGGTAATGCCTAGAAATGAGTGGTATACCTTGAGTACATATCCCGGTGAGATTAACTCCACTATGGATAATGATGCTAAGATACATTCCACTACTAACACCGCCTAACTTCGCTTTGTTGGATCATGAGGTTAATACCGTATCCAAGCTAACATGATTAGATAGATATCCCATATATATTTCTCTCGCCTTCCTAATGAGGATGGTGTTAGAAATATCAACACTATGCTTCCATTGCCTTCTGAGAGTTGTTTGTGGCCGCAGACTAGGATAGAACCCTGCGAACAACTTCGGTAGAGTTCTTTGGTGATCCCAGTATCCACAAGCCCCGAGCATCTCAAGGTTGAGTCATGAGAGTTGTCTTGCTCTTCTTCGGGCGAGGCCTTGATATGGTCTTCAAGATCATCTTACGGTGCAATTTTGAAAAAAAAAAAGTGCACCCGTAGGGTGTAGCCCCCGCTTCTTGCTTTTTGGCACAAAAGAGTTGGAAGGTCTTTGAGTTCTTCTCCTCCGTCTTGAGTTCTTCTCGTCGCCGACTCCTTTGAAAAAAATCTTGGCCCGGGTATCCTCAGAGCCCCGAGCATCTAAGAGTTCTTTTTAAGTAGATAGAGCTCTTAGAGGTTCTTCATTTCTTCCGGGATCTTGACCGTTTCTCTTTTTCCGTGTAGTCATGGGAGTCACAGTGCGCTTTTACTGCGCTCCATTTTTCGGGAAACGTCGGTGCATGGCGATCATTGCCGTAAATTCCCTTCTAGCGTGATTTGAGGTGACCACTCCTTTTTGGTGGTTGCCTCGTCTTCTGTGGACTTGGTCTATAGGCGTCTTTGGTTCCGTCTATAAATATGGCCCATTTTTTTCTTCGATGAGGATCGAGTGTCTTTCTTCTTCTCTGCATCTTCTTCCTCTAGATGATCTCCTTTCTCGTAGAAAAAAAGCTTCGTTTCGAAGCTTCGGATCCATGGCGGTGCCTTTTATTGAGTTGGATCAGCCCCGGGCCTCTTCTTTCTCCTTCACACGGGGTTCTTCTGTTAGTGAGGGATGTCTTGTGAAACGGAGTAGAAGGGGACTACTCGGCGGTGGCTTCACTCTTGGGCGTGGCTAGTGGTGGGAAAGGGATGTCTTGCGATCGAGTTTTCCTTAAACTCCGTCGTCCTATCCCACTTCGCTGGCCTCTGAAGATGAGTGGGGCGATCTACTTCCAGTTGCTCCTTAGCTTGAGGAGGGCTAAGGTGCTTTCTTGGTCGGCGGGCGATCTTCATGATGTCCATCGGCTCGAGTTTCTTGGAGAGGATAGCACCCTCTTTGCCTAGTTCAAGGGGTTATCTTTCTCCGATTCTTGCCTTTGAGTCTTGAGGAGCTGCCGTGTCTGCGTACTCTTGTGGTACTTTGCTCCTTTCCAGGGTGTTGTGCCGGCGAGGGTTCTTTTCCCTAGGCCAAGACTTTGGAACTCTCGTGGTCCGTTGGTTCCCATTGTGTTACGGGTTCTTGAATTACGGTATACGTGGCGTCTTTGATTCCTCCGTGGTCTTCTTAGCGCTCTTTGGTGCTTTGAGCTCCCGTGTAAGGGTCTTGACTTCTTGGTCAAGATATGGAGGGGTCTTCTTCTTGGCGGTTGAAGTCGGCTTGGTGGAGTTTGGAAACAGGTCCTGGCGCTCTATCTTCGTCGCTCTTGGACCGCGGACTCCTGCCGCCTTCTTGAAGTACTCTTGAGTTGTTGGGCTCTGGCCTTCTTTGTATCTTATGCGCGGGAGTTCTTGTTGAGCTCCCGTGTATCTGAGTCTTCTTTGTATCTTGTAGGGAGTTGTTCCCCATGTAACTTGTAATCTTCATGATGTTGAATAAAGATATATGTCCCTTTATCCATTTTGTACTTGTACTTTTGTATGATTCTGATCTGCCTTCGTGCAGACTTGTTGCAGTTTGTCCTCTGCTTGTTTTGCTTTGTGGTCTTCGAGTTCTTCTTCTTCTTGATGACTTGATGCGATTGCGCCTTTAGAGTTCTTCCTTAGGCTTCTGGCTCTTATGTCCTTCTTGTAGGTTCGTGCCGAGTTGTTTGGAGTCAGTCATCGTTGTGACACCATTGTTGTTTCGGCTGATGACCCAGCTTGCCTTTCTGTAGACTTTGGCTGTTCATAGTGTTGAAGTCCTGCTTTGAGTTGCCAGGGTTGTTCTCCTGACTGGTCAGCTTGTCTTCTTGTAGATCTGCTGATGGTAGCGTAGGATCTTGCCCTTGTGCGCCTTTGGGTTGTATCTCCCTTGACGCGTTGGCTAGCCAGTTTGTAGGTCTTGCCGTAGTAGGTTGGAGTCTTGCTTTATTACTTGAGTTCTTTCTTACGGAAGGAGTCGAAACTGCTTTTTACGTAGACTTTCTTTGGAGATAGTCTGTAGAGTCTTGCTTTCGATTTGTCGATTGATTTCCTCTTCTGGATGACTTACGTCTTCTTTCTGAGACTTGTCATGATGAGTGGAGTCTTGCCCTTGAATTCCAGAGTTCTTTTTTTTTCTGGGGTATCAGCTCGTCTTCTCTGTAGATTAGCTGATAATAGTTGTAGAGGCTTGCTCCTGGTCTTCAGAGTTGTTCTTCTGAAGATTCAGCTCATCCTTTCTGTAGACTTCTTTGAAGGTGATAGAGTCTTGCTCTTGGTCTTCGAGGGTTGTTCTTCCGAAGATTCAGCTTGTCCTTTACGTAGACTTCTTTGAAGGTGATAGAGTCTTGCTCTTGGTCTTGGGGTTGTTCTTACGAAGATTCAGCTTGTCCTTTACGTAGACTTCTTTGAAGGTGATTGAGTCTTGCTCTTGGTCTTCGGGGTTGTTCTTACGAAGATTCATTTCGTCTTCTCTGTAGACTTGCGATGGTGGTTGAGTCTTGCTCTTGGTCTTGAGGGGTTGTTCTTTTGAAGATTCATTTCGTCTTCTTTGTAGACTTGCTTGATGGTGGTTGGGGCGTCCCCCGTTTTGCTAGGGTTGTTTTCCTCGGCATGTGACTTGTGTCTTCTTCTGAGACTTGTCATGATTGTTCGGAGGGTTACTCCGGGCCGTTAGGTTTCTCCTTTTGGGCCCTCTAGCATTTGTCCTTTCTTGAACATGCTAGTGTATTTTGGTGGAGTCGTGCTCACGAAAAGAGTTGTTCTAACTCGGGGTTGCCTCTTACGGGCTAGGGCTCTCCCATGCAGTCCGTTGGACTATCGCATGACGTCCTTGAAGGGTTCTCGGTCAGGGCCCATTTAAGTGCATTTGGGGATTGAAGGTCAAGATGGTTGGGTTCCTATTTCATAACACTACAATCCACCTTGCCCGGTTTTGGGCTGCTTTTTTTCGAGAGACTTGTGTGAGACGCGATGGGTTTCTATTTCACAACACTACACCGTTCACGCCCGATTCGAAAGGCCGTCCGCCCGTCATTGGACATAGTGGCGCTTTACGGACCCTTGATGGCCTCTGCGACCTAGGCGGGCCGATCCCAACGTCCTCTTTTTTCAAGAGTCGAAGTTCACGATCTTCCGCTAGGATTTAAGGTGTGGGCGCTATTCCCGAGCTAGGACTTCGCGTGGTTCCACCCTTGGAATTTGACCTCCGTTACGGTGGTGGGGTTTGCTTTTTTTTGGTCGACTTCTTCTTGCGGTGCCAATTTGGGCTGTTTTGTTCTTCTCCCATAGGAGGCATGCGGCTTCACTGCGGGCGACTTGTTTTACGTTGAGGTGCCCGGTGGTCTGCGTATTTTGTGACCTCTTTGGATGGTCGAGTTCTTCTCTGGCTTGATATTCTTCTTCTTCTTGAAGTGTCGAGTTGTTATCGCGTTACGCTTCTCTTACTTTTGCCTTGAGATCCTCGATTATGGATAGAACCTTACGAGGTTGGTTTATGTGCCAAGAGTTTGATTTCTTCTCCTTGCATTGTCATCGGCTTGTAGGTTCTGGTCCCGATTACTCCTTTGGCGATATATGGTCCTTCCCATGGGGGTTTGGCGGTTTGTGCTTGCCTTCCGTCTTTTGACTTCTCTTGAGTACTTGATCTCCTAGGTTGAGTTTTCTTGGACATGTGCTCTTGTCGTAGTGCCTTACTCGAGTCCTTCTGCGATACCTTGCGTTACGTAGGATGGCGTTTGTTCGACTTCTTACGCACGGTCGATTTCTAGTCTTCTTATGCGTTCTCCTTCTCCTTCTTCAAATTGCTCAATCCTTGGAGAGCTCCATATGAGATCTCTTTGGTAGAACGACTTCGATCCATAGGTCGGGGAAGAAGGGTGAGTAACTGTTGCTCTGTGATTTGAGTTCTTAGGCCCCGGACAACTTTTGGGGAGTTCTTCAATCCACTTGGCTCCGTAGTCCATGAGTTCTTCATATAGTCTTGGCTTCGGTCCGGCAAGGATGAGTCCGTTTGCTCTTTCGACTTGTCCGTTAGCCTGAGGATGTGCTATGGAGGCGTAGTCTATCCGTATGCCATAATCTTGTGCCCGATCTTCGGTTACTGCGCCGTAGCGGTGATCCGAGGTCGGTGATGATCTGTTGGGCATTCCAAATCTGTGCATGATCTCCTGGATGAACTTCGACTGCTTTGGTGGAGCCGGAAGGTGACCAATGGCTTGTATTCTATCCATTTGGTGAATTTCTCGATGGCGATGTAGATGTACTCATATCCTCCCTTTGATCTTTTGAGTGGTCCGACTTGATCTAGTCCCGGCCGCGAAAAAGGCCGGGATAGTGGTATGCAGATTAGGTTGTGTCTTTGGCACATGCGCTGTCTTGCAAACATCGGCATCCTTTGCATGTTTTGACGAGTTCTTACGCATCTTTGAGGGTTTGTTGGCGGTGGTATCATTATGCGAATGCTTTGCCCACGAGGGTTCTCGACGCTGTGTGGTTTCCACAGCATCCAGAGTGGATTTCTTGGAGGATGTCCTTTCCTTCTTCAGAGCTTATGCATTTGAGTAGTACTCGATGATGCCGCTCTCTTGTAAAGCTTGTCTTTGATGAGCACGTAGTTCTTGCTTCTTCTCAAGATCCTAGTTGCTTCGGCTTTGTCTTCGGGTAGTGTCTTGTTCTTGATGAAGTTTATGATGTCTTCGATCCGGGGGTTGTTCTTCGACACGGAGACTTTATCATTACTCCGTTTAGAGCTGATTGCTCCATGTTGTCTTCTTACGGGTTCTCCTTGATGGATGGTTTGAGAGCTCTTCGGCGAATACTCCTGGTGGGACTTGGGCTCTGTCGGATCCGAGTTTGGCTAGCACGTCTGGCTGCCACGTTAGCATCTCTGAGCACGTGTAGGATCTCAAGGCCTTGGAAGTTCTTTTCGGCTTGCGTATACACAGCGCAATAGAGGCCCATGTTGTCCTTTGTGCGGTCCCGGTCCTTGTTGACTTGATTGATGACAAGCTAGCGAGTCGCCGTATACTTGTAGTCTCTTGATTCCCGAGTTCTTGCTATCTTGAGGCCATGGATGAGTGCTTCATACTACGCCTCGTTGTTTGTAGCTTGCCACATGATTTGCGGCACATACTTGAGTTGTCTTCCTTACGGAGATATGAATAAAATCCGGCTCCTGCTCCCCTAGCTTCAACGATCCATCGAAGTACATGTTCCAATGTTTCTTGATGTCGTCGGATATGGGTTGTTGGAGCTCTATCCATTCTGCTATGAAATCCGGTAGCGCACGGGATTTGATTGCTCTTCTTGGGGTGAACTCAAGATTCATTGCTCCGAGTTCTCTTGCCCATTTTGATATGCGGCTGTTGAATCTCTGTTCCTCGGGATGTCGCCTAGTGGTGAGTCGATTTACCCTTTGTTATCTTGTATTTGTCGAGTAGTGTCGTAGCTTCCTTGATGTGATCGGTATGGTGTAGAGTAGTTTTTGTGCGTGAGGGTATCGAGCCTTGGACTCGAATAGAACTTCGCTCACGTAGTAAAGCTGGCCTCTGGACTTTGTTGGGTTGCTCGAGGCTCTTCTCTTTTCACGATGATTCTTTGGTGACCATCTTTGTATTTTGTTCTTTGCTATGTACGGCAAGAGTTCTTCTTGATCCTTAGGAGGTGTTAGGACCGGAGCTGTTTGTAAGGTATTGCTTGAGTTCTTCAAACGCCTTGTCCGCTTCCTTTGTCCACTTGAATTCTCCTTTTTGTCTTGATGAGTTTGAAGAAGGGTAGCCCTCTCTCTCTCAAGCTTGGATATAAATCTGTTGAGTGCCGCCATGCACCCTGTGAGCTTCGGGCATCCTTGGCGCTTCGGGGTTGTGTCATCTCGTTGATTGCTTTGATCCGCTTGATGCGGCTTCAATGCCCCCCGTTGTCGACCAAGAAACCCGAAGAAGCTGTCGAAGGTACTCCAAAGACGCATTTTGTTGGATTGAGCTTCCATTTCCACTTGTTGAGGTTCTTGAAAGTCTCTTCTAGATCTTGAATCGAGTTTTACGGTTCTCTGGTCTTCACCACCACGTCGTCTACATATGCCTCGGCATTTTGCCAATCTGCTCTCCCAAACAAGTGCGTATCGCTCTTTGATACGTTGCTCGGCGTTCTTGGTCCGAAGGACATTGTTTTGTAGCATTAGGCACCGAAGGGAGTGATGAAAGAGGTCTTGCTCACGATCTTCTTTCTTCGGTGCGATCGATGATATCTGAGTAGCAATCCAAGAGCGATAGTAGAGCCGATCCTATTTGTTGAGTCCACTATTTGGTCAACCCTTGGTAGCCCGAAGGGGCAGTCCTTTGGGCAATGCTTGTTCAGGTGCATGTAGTCCACGCACATTCGCCCGGTCGGAGGTGTTCTTCTTACGGACGAGAACCGGGTTGGCTAGCCCGGTCGGGATGTAGGATTTCTCGATGAATCTATTGCGGTAGCTTCAGCGATCTCCTTTTTGATGGCTTCCTTCTTTTACGGTGAGATCCTCCTTAGTCTTTGCTTGATGGGTTTTGATCCCAAATTGATGTCAATTCGCGGCTCGGCCGGCTCCTTGATGCGCCCGGGCATGTCTTTTGGTTTCGGGCAAATATATCTTTGTGTTGCCTTAGGAAGGCGGGTGGCCTTGAATTCCTATTTTGGAGATAGGTGGGCTAATGATGCGCCGTCTTGGATGGATCGCCCGTTTGTAGATCAATGTGCTTGACATCGGCCTCTTACGGTGGAATCGAATTGCTTGCTTCTTGGCGGTATCTCGAGTTCTTACGGATTTGTATCCTCTGCCATCTGGTTGAGTTCCTTTTTCTCCAAGAGCTCCCTGTCTTGCTTGTGATTTTCCGCGGCTTGCACGTCACACTCAAAAGCTTTCTTGAGGTCCCCTTTAATGGATAGAACCCCAAAAGGGTGCGGTATCTTTAGCGGATGATACGTGTAGTGTGGAATAGCCATGAATTTTGCAATAGCGGGTCTTCCCATAATGGCGTGGTATGGTGACTCGAGATCGCCACCGAACTTGATGTACTCTGTCGATAATTTGATGGAGATCCAAATGTAACGGCAAGGTGACTTGTCCGGCCGGTATAGGCGCTTGTCCGGGTACTATTCCATAGAAAGGAGTGCTTGAAGGGCGATTAGTCGGGAGAGGTCTAGTCCCATCTTGTCCAGCGTTTACGAGAATATGATGTTCATCCGGCTCCTCCGTCGATCAACACTTTGGTAACGATCACTCCAGCTATCGTGGGTTCTAGTACCCGAGAGGATCTGAGGCGGCATTACCCACACTTGTCCATTGATCCTCCCTGGTGAACCCGAATAGGATATTGGGACCAATTGAGGGTAGCGTGAATGCTGGCGGGTTACTGCTACCATGATTGATCGGAGTGCTAACTTGTCTTGTCTCTTGCTCTTTGAACCGGGTACTCCGGAGAATATGGCGTTCAAGGATCTCGTTGCTTTTCGGAAATCCCCTGTCTTTGGCTCTTATTTGGCTTCTTCTCTGTTTTCTTGATTGTTTCCCTTACGGCGAGTTGTTTCCTCCCTTGTACTTCTCTGGAATGTGGTGCGGTTTCGGCGTGTCGCGGAGCTCTAGGGTTGTAGATCTGGGGTAGGTCTTCTAGCTTGATATTGCTTCATTCTGTCGCCTTTGTTGTTGTTGTTGAACCTCTGTTTGTAAGGTTTCTTTGACTTCTCCGCCATTCGCGGCGATTATTATCTCGGTCCTCGTTTCTTTTTCTTTGTTGAGAGTTGTTCGATCTTTCTTGGGGGCTTCGAGTTCTTTCTTTTCGGAAGCGGTCTCGGGTTCTTTCTTCGGCTCCGATCATCTTCTCAACAGTAAGCTTGAACTGACCGTTTGTCCTCGGGTTGTCCTTGTAGAAATCGAGAACTGCCATCTTGAGAAAATCCGTTGCGAAGGCGTCTATCACTTCCCTTTCGGTGATGTCATGTACTTGGGATCTCATCTCCCCAAATCTTTGGTAGTAATCTCTTAGGGATTCTCACGGCTTCCTTGAGGCTTTTCAACTTCGGCTTTGAGTGATAGGATGTGTGATGATTCTGCTGAAGTTGCTACTGAGCGGCTTTACGTAAGTCTTTCGATGTCGGATTGAGCCCTCTTCGATCTTGTCGAACCATTGGGCGGTAGAGCCTTTAGGGCCATGGGAAAGAAGACGGCTTTTGCATTATCATCTCCTCCGGCCCAGCTCAATGGATTGTGAGTAGACTCGAGCCATTATGCGGGCTCTGTTTTTCCCATCATATTTGGAGTGATTTGAAGGCTTGAACTTTGGGGGCGGTTTGACTTCCTGCAATCTTTCGGCGAAGCAAGGAAACTGTCATAGCTTTCCGTCGTTACGTCTTCAAATCCTCCCGAGGTTCTTCCTCCTCTTGTATGAGTTTCGGTATGTCGATATGTTGACTCATGACTTCTTCTCGTTGGCTTGGTCTTGATGCGGGGGCTTTCCCTCCGGGGCTCTACATGCTTGTCTACCATCCCTCGGGCGGCACGGAGTTGTTGGAACCCTCGGCCTTCCCAGCCTTTTAAAGACATTGGATCGACTTCTTGGAGCATGAGAGCTGTTTGCCTTTGACTGCGGTGTCACGGGATCTCTTTCTCGGATAGCCTTTTACAATGCCTCCTTGATGAGTCTCTCCTCGTCATTCAGGTCGGTGCTGATCTTGAGGCGGTCAATCAACCCTTGTAGTCTTTCGGGTCGCTTCGTTGATCATCTTCAGCTTCTCTTTTTGGATTTTAGCCTCTCGTATTCGTGTAGATCGACGATATTTGCTCGAGCTTGCATGCGTGAGTTTGCCACGATTCGGCGTCCTCCCTTGACTTGTTTCTTTTCGGCCTTTCTTGGCGTTGGTGATCTCCTTCGTCTTCAAGGGGTTCTTTCGTCGCCGAGATGTTGGACGGGCCTTAAATCGGTGGATCGATGTCGGGGGCTTCCTGTCGGGTAAGTGGGGTGCGGCCGTAGCCACCATAAAGACTTCCTTAGCGGCCGTAGCCTTGGGCGCCACTCCTTCCGTTTGGGATAGGCCTTGTGATGTTGGTCCTCCTGTTTGTCCCGTTGCTTGACGATCGGCCCCATTTGAGGGTTCTTGGCCGATGGGCGATGCACTCCTCTCGGGGTTCTTGTCAATATGAGCCCTCTTTGTGCGCCCTCAAAGGAATCTCCAATCTTCTCTTGAGTTATCTTGGCACTCCTTGAATCTGGCGTATCTTTGCGTTGCGTAGTCTGTAGGGAATCGGAAAGGTAATCTGGGTGTGTCGAGGTTATATCCGAGTCGCCTTCTTTCTCCGAGTTGGAGTAGTGTTGGCTGAAAAAAGTTTCGAGTTGGAGTAGCTTCCCTTATCAAGCCGGGTTGGAGTCGTGCTTCGAGTTGCCTTCGGAATCCGCGCTTGAGTCCAGTCGTCTACCTTCCCCGAGTTGGTTTCGGGTTTGGATCCTTCCGTGTTGGTTCCCGAGCAAGCTTCGAGTTTGTTCTCCGTCTTGGCGGCCGACAATCGTCGATTCTTTGGAGCTTCTCGGCGAGTTACGGTTCTTGATGCAGGGGCTCCATGATGGTGCGGCTTGAGTTTCGCCGTCCTCGTCGATCTCGCAAGCCCATGATCCGAAGATGATCGTCTTCCTCGTCGATGTACTCATGATGTCGTGGTCCGCCCGGACTCTCATGCTGAAACTTCGGCGAGAGCCCCTACGGCGCGCCCGGTATCGATGTTTTCACGACCGAGAGCACGCCCGCGGGGGTGAGCCGGGCGCGGTTGTTCGAGCCTCGGCGAACACAGAGCCCAGCGGTTTGTTCTTGCGCGGTGACATGGAGAGAGCGGGGTTTTTATCTTGGTTCGGGCCCTCGATCAGGATCGAGTAAAGACCTTTATGTCGATCGGCGTGAGCCTTGTTTTTGATTGATGGGGTTAGCCGAGAATCGGCGTGAAGCATCTGACACGCGGTCGTCGCCAAGCTTGTGTCTGTATGTTCGTGCTCCCTCTATGAGGTGTTCCTTGGCGCCTTTTATAGTCAAGGGGCCAAGGAACTTCGCTACGATCCTAGTCGGGATCTGAGAGAGGGTTGTGCGTAGAGGAACCGAACACCAAACTCTAAACAAGGTAACGACTAGCGTTCTATCCTAGTTATAACGAAGTCACCGTAGCTATGCTTCCATTGCCTTACGGGGTTGTTTGTGGCCCTTGAGGCTAGGATAGAACCCCTGCGAACAACTTGGTAGAGTTCTTTGGTGATCCTGTATCCACAACGTTCTTGGCTTTAGCACCTCGGCGGCGATGAAGGGTCCTTCCCAAGGCGAGTTATCTTGTGTCGTCCTTTGTTGCTCTGTCGCAAATGTAGGACCAAGTCAACCCTTCGGAGTCTCGGGTCGGATCGTCGTTCGTGGTAGCGTCTCGGGGTCCTGGCGGTATCTTGCTAAGTGTAGCGAGCCACGTCCCGAGCCTCTTCGAGTTGATCTAGGGGAGTCCTCTCGGGCGGTTTGATTGCTACGCTTGTTATAGGCTCTTAGTCTCGGGGAGCCATATTCAGTCGGTGGGGAGGGGCGGCCTCGGCCCCATAGACAAGGAAGAATGGTGTGAACCCCGTGGCTCGGCTCGTGGTGGATTCGCGAGACTCCATATGACCGAAGGCAGCTCGGTGAGCCATCTTTTGCCAAACTTGTTTAGCTTCGTTGTAGATCCTCGGCATTAGGCCTTGTAGAATCATGCCGTTGGCACGCTCCACTTGCCCATTTGTTCTCGGGTGTGCCACGGCCGACCAATTCACGCGAATTTGGTGGTCATCGCAAAAGTTTAGGAACTTTTTTCCTGTGAACTGTGTGCCGTTGTCGGTGATGATAGTATTCGGGATTCCGAAGCGATGGATGATGTCCGTGAAGTAATAGCACCATTTGTTCGGATATGATGTTGGCGATGGGTCGAGCCTCGATCCATTTGGAGAACTTATCGATGGCAACCAACAGGTGAGTGAAGCCCCGGGCGCTTTACGTAGAGGTCCGGCGAGGGCCAATCCCCATCTGGCCGAATGGCCAAGTGATGGGAATGGTTTGAAGAGCCTTGGCCGGGAGGTGCGTTTGTCGGTGTAATCTTGGCAACCCATGTAGGTGCGCACTATCTTGGTGGCATCAGCTGACCACGATCGGCCCGGTAGAATCCTTGTGCGAAAGCATTCGACGGCGTCCGAGGTTAAGGATAGCAACGGTTGGGTTCGGATCGGGTTGAGTCTCCGTGCACCCAAAACCGAAACCCGAACCCAAACCCAAAACCGATTCGGGTGGAAATCCATCACCAAAACCAAACCCTCGGATACCGAAACCCAAGCGGATACCGAAACCCTAATTGATGACGAAACCCACGGATATATATACACATATTCACATGTATAAACAAGAGGGAACAAATAATAAATATTTTAATAAGTCAACTTTGAATAAATTTAATAATCTAAGTAAATAAGTTATTATTTATATATTATAAAACATGAGTTTTAATTCCAAATGATTTATTTGGATATCCATTAGATATCCACGGTGGAAAACCAAACCCAAAACCAAACCGAACCGAACCTAAAAACCACGGGCGAAAAACCGGCACCAAACCCAAAACCCAAAAACCCAAAACCACGTGGATACCATACGAACCCGATCCATTGCCATCCTTATCCGAGGGTGCAGCGTGGTGCCCTAAGCCCCCCGAGTGTATTTCTTGCGGTAACTCCTTCCCTTCACCAATAGGGATGCATCATTTGTAGAACTCGGAGGAGCTACGTGCGTAGAGCTCCTTGTCTTCTCCTAGTAGTACGAAGGATTTTGCTCGTCGTGCTAACCACGGGCCTTGGTTTTTATCGAGGGGAGCTCCCGAATGAGGTATTCTAGGTGCGGGGCTCGCCCGATCTGCTCTTGGTTCAATTCTTTCTTGGTTTGCTTCGATCTGCGTAGTCTCGGGCTCGGCGGCTGATGAGGGTCTCGGAGAGAGGCTCGGGGCGGCTGCCCGCTACCTTGCTTGGGGTCTTCATAGGCGACGGATGGCTTATGAAGGTCCACTGGCGAAGGTGTTTGGAGGGGCCGTGGTCCGTCTGGCGATCTTTGCCAATTTGTCCGCGGCCTCGTTGTATCTGCGTGCTATGTGGTTGAGTTCCAAACCATAGAATTTGTCTTCCAGGCATCGGACTTCCTTGCAATATGCATCCATCTTTGGGTCGTGGCGGCGGCAGGTCTTTCATCACCTGGTCGATTACGAGCTAGGAATTACCTCGGACATCGAGGCGTCGGATCCCAAGTTTGATGGCGATGCGGAGACCGTTGACGAGAGCCTCGTACTCGGCCACATTGTTGGAAGCGGTGAAGTGGAGCCGAATCACATAGCGCATGTGTTCCCTGAGGGGTGAGATGAAGAGCAGGCCCGTGCCTGCTCCCGTTTTCATTAGGGACCCGTCGAAGTACATAGTCCAGCACTTTCGGCCTGAATTGGAGCGGTCGAAAGCTAGGTGTCGGTCCATTCTGCTAAGAAATCTACAAGGATTTTGGACTTGATGGCTTTCCAGGGCGAAAAAGAGTGTTTCGCCCATAAGTTCCACTGCCCACTTGGCTATCCTACCTAAGGCCTCCCGGTTTTGGATTATCTCTCCCAAGGAGAAAGATGACACCACAATCCTTTGGGTGGGATTTGAAGTAGTGACGCAGCTTGCGCCGAGCCAGAACTACTGCGTATAGTAGCTTTTGGATCTGTGGGTAGCGGACCTTGGTCTCGGATAGCACTACGCTGATGAAGTACACCGGCCTTTGGACGGGCAAAGCGTGTCCCTCCTCGCGCCTTTCGATGACGATTGCTGCGCTGACCACTTGGGTCGTCGCAACAACGTATAGCAGCAGGGGCTCGCCCAGCGTTGGGGGCACCAGGATGGGCGCGTTGGTGCAGGTGCCTTGAGGTTGCCGAGGACTTCCTCGGCCTCGGAGGTCCAAGTGAAGCGCTCGGTCTTCTTCCGGGGAGGCGGTGCGAGGCAGGCATCTCTCGCCAAGGCGTGAGATGAAGCGGCTCGAGCCACGAGGCACCCCATGACTCTTTGTACCCCCTTCAGGTCGTTGATTGGTCCCATGTTGGCTATGGCGGAGATTTTTTTGGGATTGGCCTCGATGCCTCGCTCAGATACGATGTATTTGAGTAGGCATGTATGTATGTATGTATTTGACTATTTGTAGACTGTACCTATGTAGCTCTGCATTTTCAATTTTGTGATTGCTTGAACGCATAGGATGTCGACATCGAAAAAGCTCTTTGGGCGAAGCAGAGGGTCCAAATCTTTTGAAAAGGAATTCGGATGATATTGGATGGGAATATGGGGTTCTTGTTGATCCTAGCAACAAGGATAAAGTGAAGTGCAAGTTCTGTAAGAAGGAGATGGGGGGAGGGGTTTATAGGTTGAAGGAGCATATTGCTCATCTTGGAAAAAATGTGAAGAAATGCCCGGCTGAAACACCGCAGGCTCTGGAGGCTAAAGAGAAGTGCAAGAAAACAATAGAAGCTGCAAAAAGGAAGAGATAGAGGAGAAGACTGTTTGTGAGCTAGAACTTACTCCCTCTGTTCCAAAATAGATGTCATTCTCGCTTCCCGAAAGTCAACGTTTTCAAAATGCCGGCAATTATATATTAAAATATACAAATATTTATGCTAATTAATTAGTGTCATCACGAAAGATCTTGAAGTCTAGTTTTTAACAAATTTATTTGGAGATTTAAATGTTGCATGTATTTTCTATAAATCTAGTCAAAGTTGAAAAAGTTTGACTAACACGCTTCCCATAGCGACATCTATTTTGGGACGGAGGGAGTAGAGAGGAAGTGAATGTATCTAGGGTTGGAGAGTCAGAGGAAGTCACTTTTGTTGGAAGTTTAGAGCCTCACAAATTAGGACCACCATTGACAAAAGGACACGTGCTATTGATCCTAAAGCTACCACGGCGAGTCGGGCAAAGACGCCGGCGCGAGGCACGGCGAGGCCGTGGAAGCTCAAGAAGAGCATGACGGAGGTGGCCTTCTCGGCGGGGAGCTCAAAGACACCTCTTTGAGGAGGGTCGCCCCTCCCTCCTCCCCTCCTCCCTCCCGAGACCCACGTGAAGGCCGGGGAAGCCGATGTCGCCGAGACGCGGCGCGCGAGGGAGCCGTGAGCCCTAGGGACTCGGCCGGCGCCGGGGGGCCCCGACCGAGGTCTATGACGGCACCTCGTGGCCGCCGAGCGCGTCCTTGCGCAGCCCGCCCGGCTCCGTGGTTCCGTTGAAGGCGGCCGGGAGGAGCGCCCCGTGATGCGGCGCCGGGAGGCGGGGGAGGAGGCCCGGTCGCTGGGCGCAGCGGTGCCCGGCTGAAGCTTGAGGAGGATGGGACGAACGCGTCGTCAGGGAGGCCGAGCGGCCGGTCCTCCCACGTGGAGAGCCTCGTGGCGCTCTACGCCATTGCCGCCGCCCAGCTCCATCGAGTGTGGGGGCGGGATGGGGAGATCTAGGTCGATCTCACGGCGCTCTCGCCATTGCGATTCTGCGAGGGAGAGGGGAGGGGGCGTGAGAGGCGTGGCGTGCACAGGTGGCGGCGGAGACCCACGGCCCACGGCCCACAGCCCATAGCCCACAGCCCACGGACCACGGCCTGGTAGCGAATGGCGAGGGCTGCCCGACCCGCCGGCCGCCCATCGATTTGAGTCTGCCCCAGACGAAGCATGGTCGGCGGGGCGCCCGCGCAGCTTCTTGCGGCGCCCGGCAAGCGGCAGGCCGCACACGCGGAGCAGGGCGGGCTTGCTTGTGATCACCATGGATGGGCTATGTTCCTGCCGATGCCGAGGCACCTGATTTGATCTGATCGCTGCTCGATGTGTCAGGCGTCGTGCAGGAGCGCCCAAATCTGCCACCGTGGTTTGGACAACGAGGTGTTCGACAAAATGCTTAACCGTTGAGTTTTTTTCTTCTTTTGAGGACCTGTGAGTAGTTGTTGTGCAGAGATCATCGATTTCGCTGCTGGCCCCATCACATTGATTCAACAAATCTAAAGCTCTTCAACTACAAGACATGCTACAAGCTGTTGGATTATTACAAAACAACATGAATTGTAGATCCTTACTACTTCTCAAACAAGAACAGATCGTCAACTTGAATAAGCAAATCCGTAGTTCTGAAACAAGAATACAAAATACAAGTTTTTATTTTCTCACACAAATAGCCATGAACACACGATTCGATCCATTCAGAGATAAACTCCATGTTACCAATAGTATACTTAACGATCATTCAGAGACACCACCAGTTACCCTGTTTTTATGCTGTCTGCAGGAGTTCCTTTGCTTCCTTCACAAGAGAAGCGAGAGACCTCACAGGCTTGATCACCTCACGATCATTCCCAGCAAAGAGCATGCAGTCATCTAACTCCGACATGGTTTCCAACGCCTCGACAAGTGCTTCCTTGAAACTGTGTGCATTGAAATTTTGGATGCAGCTGGCCATCACTTTAATCATGGCAATAACCGCCTGGCAGATGAGCTTCACTATTCTCAAACACTCAGCAGTGCTGTTCTTGTTTACTTCTAGTATGTCCTTGAGCTTCTTTGCCAGAGCTTCAACATCTTCAGGTGTGGCACAATAAGCAAAATCTTCTTTATTGATCACATTTTCATTGTATATTACCATGGCTAGGGATAATATGGCTGACATAAATTTTCTTTCTTCAGATTGCAATTCATGTTCCTGAGCGAGAGACTGCACTGTCAATGTCAGCTTCTCCAGGCCCAATGGATGTAGCTGCAGTTGTTCCAATTTTACTAGACGATATTTCATTGAGCACCTGCAAAACAATCATAATTCAACACAAAGGATCAGCAATGCTATGAGATGTTGTCACAAATATATACGATACAGATTCATGCAGTTCATCTCTAGTCAAAGAAGGATGTCATTTTATCTGGGGCAATGCTAAGGTACAAATTTTACCTCTTCGGAGGTAATCTTTTAAATCAATATGAGGCATTGATTTTTATATTTACCATAATTTTTTGGGTGTCTGTGTAATGCAAGTACCGGTCTGCTAAATCGGGTATTGACGATACAATTGCGTAGAAAAACATAATCTTACAATTACAAATTATTTTACTAAGGGGGCATCTAATTAATCTTGATAACATGGGATATATACTACCTAAATCTTGGGGAGCATTTTTACACTGGAGGAGTAATATGTATGGCTTAACTTTTAAAACGAATCAGGCAGGAGATACCAATTATATGCAAAAGAAGAATTAGCTCAGACTAAGCAGTATAACAAACCAATGATAACTACAATCTAAAAACATGTATGGCTTAATTAACATCTGAGAAACTGGAAATACAATATAAAGCTATGCAGAAATAGAGGTTGGGAGTTACCGTGCTCAATATGTCGATCGTATTTTGCTTAGATAGTGTATGTCTTGCGTACAGGCAAGTACGTACGATCGACATATTGAGCACGGTAACTTCGCAACCTCTATTTCTGCATAGCTTTATATTGTATTTCCAGTTTCTCAGATGTTAATTAAGCCATACATGTTTGGACGCCATTAGGAAGCTGAGCGCAGTGAGAATCCAAAATTCCTTTATCTCCAGAACAGAGACGAAGCCGCCGAGGAGGACGACGGTGGACCACAACAATGCCAGTGTCCCAATACCGCTTGTAATGTTGCCTGTGGCCGTCAGAAGCCTCACATAGCTGTTGATCAGCTCCTCTGGCCTTCCGACGCCGTCGTCTTTTTCCATGCTCACCGGCATTCAGCAAGAGGAGGCCTGTCCGGACTCAAGGCGGGCGGAATGTCAGGGGCACACGGTCTGCTCTCTCCTCTCAGTAGTAAGTAATGACAATAAGGAAAAGAAAAGGTCATATATACAGGCTACAGGCAAACTTTTGTCTCTTAAGCATTTCAAGAAGCGAACATTCTAAGGTGACCGTCTCAAGGCGTTCATCTGTGATGTGTCTATGTGCAAAGCAAACAGGCCCTACGTGCTAACGTGCCCATATGGTTGCTCTATACGGATCGCCCCCACTAAAGTGATGTGTTGGACAGCGCCAAACTGTTGGGACGGTGAGAACCTATTTGAGGCCTTTGGGGGAACCCAGGGGTCCGGTGGTGGGGCGATCGGTCCCAAAACAGAGTAACCAAGCTAAAGCAACATCGTCACTCTGTCCTATTGTCGCGCTGTCCTTTCATCAGTTACATGATATGATCCACCTACACTTTGTTTCTGATATGATCACTGCATATTTAGCGATCCTCACTGCAGACACCATGTACCGTGACAAGAGAACCTACCAAGACGCAAAGAATAAAGCACAGGTGTGGATACCTTGCCTCGCAGAACACTTCAGGGCTCGCTCCAAGACCATGTTGCCTTTATTCGGCATCCAAAGCTATAAGTAAAGAACTAGTTACTCAAAGCTTATCATTTAGCTTTGGCACAATTAGCCCTTAATCGTCTCTTTGCTTTCACCGGCAAGTCTTTCGCCGTTGCTATTTAATTCTTTCATTTTTTTCTTTTTGCTTTGCTTTTCTATTTTTCTTTTCCTGTGTTATCCTAGTATTTTTCAGGGCTAAACTTTTGTTTTAAAAATATATCGATCGTCACGATAACATAATAATACTATGTAATTGAATATCAACGCTTAAGTGACATTTATAATCCAAAAACCAAAGTTTGTGAAATTAACACTGTCATGGAGAGCGGAATGTCAGGGGAGCGGAATGTCAGGGGGCACTACATAATTAGTATCATTGAATTGAAAAGCGACCATTCTAAGGTGATCGTCTTTGTTAATCGAGAAATAATAATCACGAGCGTTTCTAGGCGTTTATCTGTGCTAATCGATTAACAGAGGCGGCCATTCTAAAAGGTCCGCCTTTTAGAAACAATTGTTTCAAAAAAAAAAAAAAAAATCATAACCTTTTCATGCATATTAGACGTTAACAAAACCTATAATACAAATTTTGTAGTTGTCAACACAATGTTCCACCGGTGGGCATGTAGTTTGTGCCTGGAACAAGAAAAACATTTAACTATAATTGTAAGATTAACTTCAAAGTACATTCCTCAATCAAGAACGAAAGCTCTGAAATACTATGAACATTGCTGATGCTGAAATACTGAAACTGAACAACGGAGATTATGATGTGTGAATCAGGGACCAGCAGTAACTTGGCCAGCAGCTCTAGCGCACGGTATGGACGCCAGAGCGGAGTTTCTCTGATGAGTACGCCATCCCGACCAACACCATCCTCTGTGGGAAGGCAGTCGGCCTTCCACTGTGATGAAAAAGATTCAGCAGCGTACTGCATTGTCCAAGCCTTTGGTTCGTCCACACTAACGTTTCTGGTGACATTTCTTTTACAAAAAAATATATGAATGGGTTTTAACCTTTTTGAAGGATCTATTAGTATTTTGATGTTCTTCTAATCACTTTAGTATTTATACCAAGACAAAGCCTACAAGAACAACTGTAGAGAGGCAAAGCCGAAGGGGAATGCAGAGAGACATGTGGTATTTGCTTCCAGTGAATTAAAGTACAAAAATCAAGTATGTTTCAAGTGCTCACCGTGGAACAAGACTGGCTATCGGCATGGCCTGGGATTTACTAAAGAGGTTTTAATTTAGTGAGGAAACAAAAATATCGTGAAATGTTTTCTCACACAAATAAATACTATCCCAGCCCAGAAGATCCAGGGAAGAAGTCCTTGATACAAAAAATAAATGCATGGCAGTTATTAATATGCTTCACGATGTTGCCCCTTTCTCTTGTGCTGTCTTTAGGACAGGCGTTCCTTCATTTCCTTCACGCGATCAACGTCAAACCTCGGAAGCTCACGGTCATTCATGGTTTCCGAAATCTCGGTTATTGTTTCCTTGAAGTTCAGTTCATTGAAATGTTTGATGCAGCTGGGAACGGCTTGAATCATTGGTATAATCACCTTAGGTAACCTTCAGTGTTCTGAAAAACTCAGCAGTGCTACGCTTGTCCACTTCTAGTATTCCCATGAGCTTCTTCGCCAGTGCTTCATCTTCAGGGCCAGGACGAGTAAAATCTTGTTCACTCGACACATTTACGACACGCATTGCTGCAGCAAGGAATAACATGTCTTCCATAAACGTTTATTTACTGATAACATTTACGTCTCTTCCCTCGGATTGCTCTTCAATTCCCTGAGGGTGTTTAGTTGGTGAAATATTTTTTTGGGTGGGGCTACTGTAGCACTTTTCGTTTGTATTTATTAATTATTGTCCAACCATAGACTAACTAGACACAAAAGATTAGTCTCGTGCTTTTCGGTCAAACTGTGCAATTAGTTTTTTTTGTTTAACTACGTTTAATACTTTCCATATATGCGTTAAAAGATTTGATGTGACGGAAAAAACTGTAGCAACTTTTTAGGTTTGCATGGGAACTAAACACTCCCTGAGTGGGAGGCTGCGCACTGCTGAAATGCAAATAAACTCACCAGTGCGCCCGCTCAGTTTATGGCGTGGGCATGCATTGACTGCATGCAGCTTTGCATGGTACTTCATCTGCACATATGGGGCCCGCTTGGTCAACCACATGCAAGCCTGGCCGCTTGTTCTGCCTCATCCTGCGCCTAGCGGTTGGCTAATTTTTTGAACTGCAGACTTTAGAAGACGTGCAGGCAGGCTCATTGCTATTTGAAATGACCAGGGAGCAAATTACTTTGGTTCTTGCTTTTATTTTTCTAAATGGCTGGCTTTACTATGTTTCTAGTTTTTTTTGTCTCGAATTACAAACCTAAATATTTTTATTTCTTTTATAACTATTATGGTACGCACGTCTTCTAAAAGTACAGCTCTGTACTTTGGTAAATTTTTGAATAAATAAATTAATATTTCAGCTGGGTGAGTTTTTTCTATTGAATCATTTTCTTTTACATGATTATCCAAGTACAATTCTAATTAATGTTTCAGCTGTAGTTGATCAAAAAGTCATTTGTTTTCAGCTAACTAGTTTTTTTGTGTCGAATTACAAACCTATATATTTTATTTCTTTTAGAACTAATATATATATTTTATTTCTTTTATAACTAATATGGTACGCACGTTCCTTAATGCTTACAGCTCTGTATTTTGTTAATTTTTTTTTGACTAAATAAACTAATATTTCAGCTGGGTCAGTTTTTTTTTATTGAATCATTTTCTGTTACATGATTAGAAAAAGTACTATTCTAATTAATGTTTCAAAATAATTGTTCAAAAGTCATTTGTTTTCAGCTGTACTTTAGAAGTTTTTGGTCAACCAAAGCATATTCCATAAGTGCCGTAAGTGTCTCTACAAGTCTGTGCTTTCCACATGCAAACTAGCTACAAGTCCCACTTCAAACTACAATTAGGAACAAAGCATTAAGTGATACATGGAATTGAGATAGAGGTAGTCAGATTGACACAGATCCTTAGCAAAAGCAGGAGTCTTCTCTAGTTCCCAACAATGTGTGTCAATGATTGACACAGATTCTAAGTCTCTCCCAGCAGTAACCATGCCGATCAGATTCTGAACTGACAACCTGGACGATAGTAGCTTCTCCCTTATGACATCTGTATCCTTATCCAAAAGCTGGTCTAACACTCTTGCTCCACAAAGATGATCATCCCCAGATGCAGACCGGAGCGACTCGACACCATATGTGATCAAGTTCCAACCCTTGGGCAGCTCACCGTCCCTAGCATACTTCCTTTCTGTTTCCGAACGGTACTTACCCAAAGCTTGTTCACCCCATTGAAATCCACAGTCAGGGTTCCTCACTGATGCCGTAACAAGGGAACCAGAAATGGCCAAGTAATACAAGCCGAATAAACTCTGCAACATAATCAGAGCGTAGAAGACGTTCAGTGCGGTGGTCAGTTTTGCTCCGTTGGCCGTATCTCCATCTGCATCGCCATACTCTTGCACTACTAGACGCCACGCTGAGATCAACAGGCCCGCGGCTGGCGCATAAGAATAGAGGAGCCAAAAACACACCAGAAAAACCATCTTCACTGCGACGACCACCTTTAGCAGGATTTTCTTTTTCTTGGTAGCCCTGATGATGTGTTCGTCAAGCAAATCTAAGATAATGGCCTCTTCCCCGTAAATCCCTTTAACAAATTCATCAGCATTTTTCACAACCCTGCGCAATTTTTTAGATGAAGGAAAGCTTCATTTAAATAAAATTTGAGCCCACATATAAGAGCAAGACCAATAATAGAGTCAAGTACTTGTCCTATAGCTAAGTCATAAGAGGTAAGCTATACAATAGTTAATATTCTGCTTAGCTTCAAACATTTTATTATTATTATATGGTTTCTATCTCTTTCGGCCCTATCACATACACCTTTATTGGGACCCACTATTACATATGCATTTGTGCCTAGCTTGGAGCTTAACTTGGAGCAAGTTCCCTCATCTCTCTCCTCCATATCAGTAAAACTATTGACTAGCTTGGCTATAAACCCATTATTATACTTTCTCTAACAAAGACAGACATACAAACAATTGTGCGCACAAACAATTGTGCGCAATATGTTTGGTCAGCAAGGAATAAGATTGTCTATGTATTTACAGACTAGCTATATACATGTATGGCAAGTGAAGTTGAAGATATTCTATCACATAGCCTGACATAACAATAGCTCAACGATCGATCCTAGATCCTACGCCCGGGTCTTTTTGGCTCCCACCAAAGGAAACCTAGCCGGACATGGCACCCCACCCGCCGTCCTTGCCCTCCCCCTCATCCCACCCTCCTCCCTCCCTCCCTCCTCCACACCCCTAGCACCCCACCGACCACGCGGCCCCTTGACCTTCCCCTCCGGCCATGAAACCTTAGCCATGGTTCTCCGGCCGCCCGCCGCCATCCCCCTCTCCACCTCCCCTCCCTCCAGTCGAAGACCACGCCCCTTCACGTGGGAGGCATACGCTTGCGGCGTGCATGCTGGCGGCTTCACGTCGTGTGGCTCGGCCCCCCCCGCCCGCGGAAGCTGCGGCGGTAGAACGGGTGGCATCGGATCCATCACCGCCCGACACCACCGGCAATGTGCTCAATGTGCCCCAAGACGAGCAACGGCGTGCGTAGGCTGCGGCGGCGGCGGCTTGACCTCGCCGTCCATGGCCACAATGCTCAAGGGGTTGGCCTAGGCGCTGCTGGCGGGGATCCCCTGTCGGTGTGGCTCCTCGACAACACCACCAGGCCGTGACCCGACACAAGCGGCGTCGGGGGCCCCTTCGTGCTCTCCCTATCGGTGGGTGATGAGCCTTGTGTTGTGGGGTTGAGGCAATGGCGTTTGGCACTGGATTAGGGCGAGTCCTGCCCCGGGGCGGCCATCAACCTTGTGTTGGCAACCTCCACTACATCAGCGTTTTGCTAGTCATCGTTGAGGGCGCTTCGGATGATGAGGTAGAGGACATGGTTGCTTCTCCAATACTACAATGCTCGGTTGCGGTGCTAGGCGCCATCATCATCGTCGCCCCAAGATCGTCCCTTTCTTCAGATGTGCTCCCCTCTAGGATAGCTTCGGGAGGGCGCTCGAAGCTGCGTCGGTGGATGGACAACAATGACGCGTCCGGCGATGGCGGCCTTTGTCCTTCCTAGACACCTTTGCCGTCTCATGCGAAGGTTACCGGTAGCACAGGGGATGCGGCGGCCGGCTTTGCACTGCGTGGCTCTGGGCCATGGATAGCCGGATGGTGGGCGGCACAAGACTTAGAAAGGCAGAGGACATGGAAGCGTCCATGCCCCTAGTCGGTGCATGGTTTGCCTTCTCGGCCCTTAGAGTGGTCACATCCACGCCCCCCATCATCTTGGCGGCCGCGGATAGGTCTCCGCACCCAACGCCGATGGATGGAGGGAGATGCTCGCACCATGGTGGGAGGCGCCCTATGGCCACCTTGGTTGGCGTTGCGAGGAGTAGCTTTCGCAGGCCCGAAGGATCCTTGAAGAGCTTCGTGGCACATGTTTCAACTACCTCTCCTACTCGCACCGTGTAGCGACCTGCCGATTGCCATAGCATTGGTTGGCTGCCATGGCCTCCACGACTTGCCGGGGAGTGCAAGCAACCTCGAGCCATGTCGTCGACAATGAAGGGTGGCAACTCACCCCTTCCTACATGCCACCCTTGGCGGCCTTCGAGTTCGAGTTGGCTATGCGGGCTAGCACACCGCCCTCCCCCGCATGCCCCCTTAGCGGCCCCACCAAAGTGCGGAGGTGATTGTGGGGGGGTGCCGATAGGATTCGGCGATGATGCGGGGCGGTGTAGGAGTGCGCCCGTGGTGGATATCAACACTCTTTGCGCCGCTCAACCCCATAGAGGCGACACATCAGCATTGCAGACCACTTCGCTGCGCTAGATTCAGCGGTGTCGGATCTTTGCGTGGAGGAGGAGCCACCGGCTTAGGTTGATCCCATGTTGGAGGAGTTCATCGCCGCTCTCCTCGGGCGGCAAAAGCACCGGCGGTGGGTGCCCACTAGTAGCTTCTCTAGAGGCGGAAGCGTTCTTTGGCAACCGTTTCATCCCGGTAGAGGCTTCCTTGGAGATGGCCTAGGGCGAGAGACGAGGTTGACACGGCCATCTTGGCGGCACCCGAAGGATGCGGGGAGGAGAGGATGCGATGGAGGCACGAGGGACACCGGTGCTTGCGCCTCCTTCTACAAGAAGTTGTTCCCACCAGTTCGAGCCGCGGCGTCCCAAGACCGCCTCACCTCTAGTAGTTAAGAAGCAAGCCAACAAGTTGAGGACCCCGAAAAGCACTAGAGGGACACTAGCTCCCACTCGCTCCAGCCTACGTCAGGTCGCTCGTCCTTCCTCCATGCCGATGGCACAACGTGCCCAACTCAAGTCGATGTACATGCGGGACTTCATCAATGGTGAGTCATCGGCGCCGGATGGAGCACTCACATAGTATACTAACAGACTTTGGGCAAGACCTTCCCGAGAAAGCGGCCAAAGCGCTATGGAATGCGATGAGGCTTGACGACATGCAGCTTTGTAAGACCGTAGCTAGAATTGTAGCGGAGTTAGGGATAAACATGATGGAGGTCCCATGATAGTGCAGCTAGAAGACGCACGTCGGTTGTTTCTAGAATGTGAGTAGTCCAATTAGTCCTCCACACCCTGCTTTACAGTCCGTCAAACCCGGGAAGTTGTGTTGTGCCATTTGTGCATGTAATCTAATGCTTGTTTCGTCGTCTTATTATTAACCAAAGCCAAGAATCCTGATCTTTCATAAAAAGACAAAACCCTACATCACTTTCAGTTCATCTAGGAAAAAAAAAAATCGGGCTAAAACCACCCTTGTTGGCCTCTCACTCCATGGCTATTTGGAAGGCGTCTTACGGCCAAACTAGTAGAAATAGCAACACGCCCATCGGTTCGGTGTCGTTCGACTACCGTCTCTTCACTATTTGTATCACAACTCTATTCTCGCTTAATGAAATATGCGTCCGTGTTATGGAAAAAAAAAAAAAAAAGAAAAAGCAACACGCCCATCAACAGTGTATAAACAGTTTTTACCGGCTCTATATATCTATTTCCTTCCTGGCGGCATAAATGTGTAGACACTAGCTAGTATAGTGTCTCAGGTACAAACAAAGAAAATAAATTAATTATATTAAGTAGAATAGAGTTTGCTAGGTAGGTTAGTTTCTGTATATGGGCTCAGTTGATTAGTGAAAAACACAGGGTCGTCAGTGTAAAGTTAATTTTCTTTTTCCCAATAAAAGGCCCCAAGAAAAAAAAGGCTTGTGGGACCAAATTTGGGTATTGGCAAATGGATTATGCCAAACTATTGGAGAGAACTTGTTTTTTTCACTTCGTCAATAATTTAGCAACTTGTTAAATCATAAGATTTGCCAAGTAAAAATTAACAAACTATTGAAGATGCTCTTAGTTGCATGAAACAAAAGAGACGCAGAAAGTAAAAGTAACGGATCGTGCGGCGGAGATGATATGACAAGAAAGGAAGGAAATTAGTGCAGTAATAACTTACTTGCATGCCATTAGGAAGCTGAGTGCAGTGAGAATCCCGAACTCCTTGCGCGGCAGCAAGGCGACGAAGCCGCCGAGGAGCACGACTGTGGACCACAGCAACGCCAGCACCCCCAGGCCGATTGTGATCTCCCGTGCGCCCGCCAAGAGCTTCACGTGTGAATTGATCACCTCTTCCGGCCTGCTGCTTGTGTCGTCTCCCATGGCGGCGTGGTGGTTCCTGTTCCTTGGATTCCGCTCTCACTCACGCTCAGGCGGGACCGGCAGAGAAATCAAACGCAAGTACGACGAAGTTATAGCCAGCAGTGGGATGTGACGACGACGCGCACGCGGTCACGTACTACTGCTCAAGTGTGATGTGTGACGACGACGCGCACGCGGTCACGTACTTACTGCTCATATGCCCGATCCACTGAGTGTGTATATATATATATATATTTTGACAAGAGACCCACTAGTGCATTGTGCTTTAATATATATAAATACTCCATTCATACATTAGGAATATAAATCATCAATAACTTTTACGTTGTTAAGTTTGCAAATGTGAAACTTATATGAATAGATTTGTCTTGAAAAATACTTTCATAGAAGTATACATATATCACTCTTTGATAAATACTTTTATAATAACAAGAGGTCAAAGTTGTGTTTTGGAGACCGTGTGTCGCTGTCCTAAACGTCAAGCTTTTTTGAGTATGGAGGGAGTATATATAATCCCACATCGACGACGACCTTGACCGCTCCAGGTCTCGCTCGGTGGTGTTAATTAATTAATTAATTATTATAATTGTTAGTGGAGTATTAGTTGCTAGCGTAGCGACCACGCCCCCACGTCAACGCATAGGTGACCAGGCGAAGCAGTGAGAAACATACATAGCAGGCACAAGGGGCGTCCGCGTGCAGGGCAGAATTGAATCTCGCGCGAGTTCCGGCGGCCAGTGTTCTGCTGTGGTGACGGGGCTAGGGATGACCGAGTGGCTCATTGAAGTGCCGACGGTATATCCGAGAAAAGGCCTGAAGCCGGTGGCACAGCCCGAAACACGCAAAAAATCGGCCCGGCCCAAACATGACCCGACATGGTCGAATTCATGCTCGGGGGCGGCCCGGTGCCCATAGCAGGCCGTGCTTGGGGCGGACCCAACGCACACGGGCCAAGCCCGGTGGAACAGTGACGGATGCTGAGGGCGAAGAGGTGCATGCCAAGGACGAAGGGTGGCGGACGTGCGGTGGACATGGCAACCTCCAACTATGATGCAGATGTGGCCATGACGTCAATGATGAGCTCTGAGAGCTAGGCCAGGTCCCCGAGGATGAGGACGACATGTCAGATGCTGCTACTCTCTTGTTTGGTTGGACTAATGGCCAAGCTCGTCCTCGTGTGCCAGCTTCTGCCCCATCTGCACCATCTACCCCATCATCTTCTGCTGCCCCATCTGCTACTAGCCCTAGCGAGGCAGGGATTGTGGTGTCATCCACCACGACTGGTAAGCACCGAGCTGCTGTGTGGGCTTTCTTTGATGAAGTCATAGAAACTGAAAATGGTGAGAAAAAAGGTAATTGCTGTTTGCAAGGAATGTTGATCTCGTTTGTCCGGTAATTCTAATCACGACACTAGACATTTGATTAAACATCACAAATCATGTAGTGCTAAGGTTGAGCGTGCTAACATAATTAATTTAATTGTTAAATCTGGATGAAAAGACTTAAACGTTGCATTGAGGTCTTTAGAGAAGCTATTAGTTTCATCATATTGCATAATTCAAAGACTATTCTATTGCTAAGGGGATGAGACCTCGAAAATATGGTTGGACATGGGTGTTAGATGGAACTCAACCTATCTTATGCTTAAACATATTTTGCCATACAAATATGTGTTTTCCTTGTTCATCAATACTCACATTGGGTACCCACTATTGAATGGACAACATTGGTACATTTTGAAAAGGTAATGGATTTTCTTGAACTTTTTTATGATTAATTCTACCATGGTACTATCTCGGTGTTTATTACCCCACTTGTCCTTTAAGCACTGCATCATAATCTTGAGATGGCAACTCATTTGAATGACAACGAAAATGATAATCACCTTGCTGATGTTGTAAACCAATGAAGTCTAAGTTTCTTAAGTCTTTGGAAGAATATTCCACCGTTGTACTCTTTTGCCTTTGTTCGGACCCAAGGGCTAAGCTTAAAGGTTTACAAAATGTTCTTAACTTGTGTGCTTGGATTGAATGAAACTAGTTAGAACAATTATTTTGTTGAGGTTAGAACTGAGTTACATAGACTTTATTGCAAATATGAATCTAAGTTTGGTGCAGCTAGACCAACCGTACCACCCATCCATATGGATTGACAGTTGTAAGAGGAAGTAGGCATGGGGTAAAATTTTGGAGGATCATCTTCTAGTTCTTCAACTCTGCAAATTTGCGTATTCATCTAATATGCAATCTGCTATCTTTGAGCTCACATTTTACCATGACAGTGACAATGTTGTGGCATATGATGATGACTTTGGTATCCCGAACCGGTGGCATGAGCATAAACTAACCTATCCAATTCTTTCTTTGTTGGCTAAAGGTATTATGACCGTCCCGTGTCTACTACTTCTTCTGAGTCTACCTTTAATCTTACCGCGAGGATTATTGAGGAATGTCAACCCGCATTGAACTCAAAGACGATCGGGAAGCGGATCTTGATAAAAGACTGGGAGCTTGGGCAAGAGAAGGCATAACATACTATCGAGGACCAGGAACTAGAAGACTACTTCAAGAATGATCATTGGCTTGATGGTGATGGTATTTCAAATGGAGATGATACAACCGTGATTGGTTCTACTTGAGGTGAGTGAGAGTCGAGAGTTGAGAGTGAGTTGAGACTTGGAGCTAAGAGTGAGAGTTGAGAACTTGATCTAGAAGTTGAGAACTGTTGTTGTAATGACTTTTTGAACTCTTAATGATATGGAAGTTGAGTCAGTGAGTCGTACTCTTTTCCTTTCTAGGGTTTTATCTCACGAGGTGTGAATTTTACCTAGAAAGGTTTTTAATGAGGCGATATTGCACTCACAGCTCAACTTCCTTTTATTCCCATTATTTCCGAGTTTTAGTATGTAAATATGTGAATGTGTGATGTTGTAAGGAAAATTGAAACGTGATTATGTGATCCTTATGAAAATCTAGAAATTTTGATGTGTTTGTTGTTTCACCGTTCTCGGTGGCCTTGTTTGCGGTTGGGCCCATGCCAAAGCGGGCTGGCCCGGCCCGAAAAATAGGCCCACGTGTCATGTGCGGGCCAGCCCCGGGCACGGTGGGACTGCATAGGCACGACACGGTGGCACGGCGAGCCAACCGTGCTCGTGCCTTTAGCGGCCATGCTTGGCATAGGCTCGAGCTAGGTCGGGCCATGCCGACCCGATGCTCATCTATAGCCGGGGCGGTCGGTCTTTGCATCTCAAAGTGGTGGCACACCTGCGTGGGTGTGCCGGCCAACCATCGGAACAAAAGTAGGGGCGAATACAAGCCTTGGGCCACTAGGGCCATGGCCCTAGGTGTGGCTTTGAAAACCTTTTATCCCTTTCCAAATTTCTAGCCTAATTAGGTATTGGCCTAACATCTTAGGTAGCTCCACCCCGCAAAAAATGCTTGCCCGGTGCCAATGTTTGCCGGGTTGGGTGCCAAATTGAAGGGTTGCGGCCTCTGCACGCCTTTCGACATCTGAGCACCACGCTGGAAAAGCAAATAGGAGAGGCACGCCCCGCCCGATAGTAGTAGCTGAAAATTTAATTCCCGTGGTATTCCTGAATTCCAATTTTTAGTTCAATGTCATATTCGAATCTATAAATATTTGCGAATAACGACGTGTCTTTGTTGACCTTGTTTAGAATTGTACAATAAAATATTTTTGCACAAATATGTATTTCTCATTGTATTATATTGAGCTGATATGTTTTCACAACATAAAACAAATCTAATGTATTTATTATATTGTATCGCTAATATTTACGAATGTCAAATTATCGTTACTTATGTTCCTTTTTTACCTTTGTTATGACTTGATTAGTGATGTTGTAGATTTATAAGCCTGAATTGAGATATAATTTAAATTAATACTACATTTATAAGCTACTTTTGATATCTACTGGTATTGTAGACACGGTGTAATTGATACAACCCCCTTTGATAGTGGCTCTAGTGGCCAAGACGCTAAAATTGATCTAGCGGAGATGGAAGGCTACTGGATATAAGCATGAGTATGTGAAGAAGTTTTTTTTTTTTTTTTGACGGAGGAACAGGGTTTTTTTTCTTTCAAGGAACAGGGTTTTGGGCTGGCATCTTTGGCCCATTGACTTGGCATGCATCTTTGGCCCACAGAGGTTAGTTTTTTTTTTTTTTTTTGACCACGTCAATGACGTTTTTTCATTATAAACGGAGAGAGTTTTGTTACACCATCCGACCAAGGTAACAGAGGTTACCTCTAGCCCACACCACACACAAGCCAACACCTGAGATAAAGAAGATTACAAGAGGTTAGCTTTCATTTTCTCTAAATTTATTTGAATCTCAAATCTATGTTTTAAGCCAAATAAGTTTTGAAAAAGCCTTTTAAATATTCTCGGTAGACTGAAAGTTGACACTAAATGTCGAAAATAGAGTTTTGAACTCGCTTCCAAAGATTTTGTACTTCCACAAATTATATCCGCCGATCCAAGTTGGACATGGGCTACATCCACATGGTTGTGACAAGGTGGTTTTTGTTAATATGATTTTTAATTGATGATAATCACATTCGATCACTTTTGTCATGAGCTATTGTCACAAAGGGTGGGAAGAGCACAAGGTGATAGTTGTTTATGACTAAAACACATCCATTGAAAAATTATCATAAAAGCAACATTTTTTGTGACAGAAAGTACTTTTGTCACAGAAGGCCAAATTTCTTGTAGTGCCCATATCTAGCATTACCATTAAAAATATATAGATGATCAAATGCATTCATATATATTTCACGTAGATTATCTCCATATATGTTCAAAAATTACTCAACTTGGTACTATGCATGGAAGAAAATTGGATTTGACAAGCCGTGTGCCACATGGCTGACCAAACACATCTTTCGTGACAAAAAACCGAATGGATTAGGCAATAATATGATTTGACTAAGATTATATGCAAATCGCAAACAAAATACCCAATTAATCCAGGTGGAAAAAAAAATAGAAATCTCTGGAGTTCTTCCTTTAAAAATAAAATATAACACCAAAACTGGTTGACAAATTACAGTATTCCACTGAAGAGATAACAAATGGCAACACACTGCAAAATCACTAGACCTTGCTGGATCATCTGAGAACAAATGTGTGTTCAAATGGTGTAGGCATACTAATAAGGAAACCTATCAAAAGGGTCGGCTGATAGATCATGTACTTGCTCGGCACGTCGGTCCGGGGAAGACCCAATCAATATGTTGGAACATACAAAGTCAAACTGAACACCCCTCGAAGCACTCTTTTTGATCTGAAGCTGCCTCTTTTGCCTTTCGACCCATTTGGTGTCAATGCTTGTGCCTTCTTTCTCAACCCTCATTAACTCCAGCACACATGCATTTGATACAAGGAACCTAGCGAACTTTGTATGTGGCTTGTTGCCTTTGTATTTTCTTAGCACAATTTTCCTCACACCGGTGTGAAGTTTACTGGTAAGTTTCCGGACGCACACCAATCTTTCACTGAAAGTCTATTCATCTGGAAAAGGCAGAGTGAATGTATAGTAATATAGCAGCATCAAGGGTCAACCAAAATTTAGAACAATTTTGATGTTCAAGAAGAGACTAAAGAATCAAGATGCACACTCTCATATGGAGACCCACTGACCTCTATGTACAACTTCTGCAAGTGCGGAAAGCACTGCAGTAAGTTAATAACCGCATCTGGGCAGAGTTTGACATCATCTAAGGCAAGAACCTTCACACTGCTCCTGACATTGTAACAACGGTTGATCCCCAGCGTCAAGAATGGATGAATTAACACATCCTTATTGATAGGAAAAAAAAAAATGGTTTAGCTCGGATCACTCATACATGAAGGTGAAGTGATCGAGGATGCATACTAACCTGAAAAACAATATCCCCAAACTGAAGCCTGGGACTGCCGTCAAAGAGTTTCCCTAAAATAGCTAATCTTGGTGCAGAGATTACCGAGATGTTCATTTCATTTCGTCCAAAATATAGTAATCTTTCTAGACATGGGGCATCCTCGATGACGAGCTGCTGACCCAAAAAATAGGAATTCTCCACCCCGATACTTACGAGGCTAGAAGACACGATTTGCAGTCGGAAGCGGTTGCGAAGACGAAGTAGCATTAGGCTCTCCAGCACAGGGCAACCGGTGACGAAGTCATGCAGAGAGCTGTCTGAGATGCCGACACATATAAGTGACAGCTGCTTGAGAAACGGAAATTGGAGCGGGTTGGCATCGTTTCTATCGGGGACGATGCTGCAGGCACTGAAGCGGGCGACGCAAAGAGTGGAGGAGAATCGGTGTACTACCCATGGCAGTAGCAAACTTTTGCAGAACTCGAGTTCCTGGAGGTTGTCGAGGGCGGGTGATCGGAGCCAGCCATCCATTGTTGCCTCGGTGGGACGCTCCTGCCGGTAGATGCGAGGCTCGGCAAAGCGGCGGCCGGGGCCAGGGTGCGCAGAGAGGATACTGGAGATATCTCTAGCGTGGATGCCAGTTGATTCGCCCTGGAAGTCGAGGTTGAGAGGAGCAGAGCGCCAGATGTGGCGCCAGCGGGAGGAGAGCACCTGCGTGCGGGCGCCGGCTTTGGTGGGAAGGAGGGAGACGATGTCGCCGAGGACGCCGTCAGGGAGTCTGCTGATACGGTCGGCATGGCGCTCTTCTTCTTCCAGCCTCCTCCTTTTGCCTCTCGTGACCACGCCCATGGCGGTGGGAGAGGGATGACGGCGCGGCGGCGGCCGCCGGTGGTGTGAAGATCGGGAATTCGATGTGTGCAACGGCCTGCGATCTGGATTCTGCAACGCACGCCCATATATATATACATAGCTCGGCTGCTCATGTTCAGTTGGGCCCACTGCAATCTGCTGATTAGATTGTTCGATCTTTTGTTTCCTAAGTATAAAAAGAACAGTTCCTTAATTCATTCAGTTTTGTACCATTATTTTTTTCTATCGATCTCCGCAGCAATGAGAGGTCAATTACATATAGTATACGAAGATCAAATACATTACCAGACTACCACCATGTTCCTTAAGAATTATTAAAATTGATAGTATGTATGGAACAAGATTAAAATTGATAATATTATAGATTTGTCTCCAGTCAGGCGTAGGAAAAAATATAATAAATCCAAATTCCCAAAGAAGCCTAAAACTCCATCTAAAATAAATTTAAAATGAAAGGAGTTTTCTGGAATAGCAGATGTCTTGCTGACTTGGCTAAACACAGATTTTTGGCAGAACTTGTTAAAGAGGAGCAAATAAATTATATTGCTCTTTCTGAAACTGGTAGGGACTCCTTTCCCGATCACATTCTTAAAAACCTTTATGGAGGGTGTGATTTTCTCTGGCACCCTATGGCTCCTCATGGTAGATCCGGGGGTATTCTACTGGAAGCTGACCTGTCAGTTTTTGATATTGGAGCCATTGACGAGGGAGATTTCTTTGTGAAATTCACCTTGCGTTATAAAGTAAATGACTTCAAGTTTGTCCTTTATTCTATTTATGGACCAACACAATACCAAAACAAAAGTGCTTTTCTTGCAGAGCTAGCTAATACTTGCTCCAAAGAGAACTTACCATACCTTATTGGAGGGGACTTTAATATTATGCGAAACCCTGACGACAAAAGCACCGGGGACTTTGACCCTAAATGGCCGAATCTTTTTAATGCGTTCATTGAGTCTCTTGACCTCAGAGAAATCGCCATGTTAGGCTACCAATTCACATGGGCCGGACCTGGTGATAATCCTACTCTTGAAAAGCTTGATAGAGTCTTAGTCAATGCGGATTGGGAGTTTCAATTCCCTCTAACTCGTGGAGTCTAGAGATCGGAACATCTCCCACCATACTCCCTAGTTATTATCTTGGTGCCTCGACCCATCGGACCCGGGGTAGACCCTTCCGGTTTGAAAAGAGGGTGGTTAATTAGGGAGGGCTTTTTATGACATGGTTGCAAATGTTTGGCAATCAAACCTCGAGAACCAATCCCTTAGAAACGATGGCAAGCCAAAATTCGAAAAACTAAGACAATATCTTAGAGGGTGGGCTGCAAATATTGCAGGAACTTATAAGAAAGAGAAGAAAACTCTTCTAGCCCTTTTACAAGAGCCGGATAAAAAGCCGAGAATGTTTGTCTTTCCGATCAAGAGATCAATTTTAAGCATTACCTTAAAGAAGAACGTTTAGTTTCTCTGTTGAGAGAAGAGGAATTAAAATGGTACGAGAGAGCCAAAGTTAAAACCTTATTAGAGGGAGATGCTAACACTAGGTTCTTTCACTTAGTGGCTAATGGGAAACATCGAAATAACATATCTATAGACTTGAAAATAATCAAGGAGTTGTTATTGGTGATGACCGCCTTAAAAGCCACATTACTAATTATTATAAAAATCTCTTTGGTCCGCATAAAAGCGCACCGAAGTAACCTTGTTGGAAGATCAAATTTCTGATATTCCACAAGTTACCCCGAGGAAAATGATATTCTCATAGCTAACTTTACTTGAATGGTGAAGGAAACCATTTTTCAAATGGAACATAATAAAGCTCCAGGACCGGATGGTTTTCTGCCCGCCGATTCTATCGGTCTTTTGGGAGGTTATCAAGGATGATTTCATGTCTATGTTCTATGAATTCCACAATGAGAATCTAGATCTTTTTAGTCTAAATTTTGGAGTAATCTTCGTTATCCCTAAAACTCGAGAATGCTACTACTATTCAACAATATAGACCGATTTGTGTTCTTAATGTTAGTTTCAAAATTTTCACTAAAGTGGGAACTAACAGATCAATAAAGTAGCTAAGACAGGTTGTGAGTCCAACTCGCATCAAGCATTCATGCCGTAGGAATATCATGGAAGGAGTAGTTATTCTACATGAAACTATCCATGAATTACATACCAAAAAGGAATGACGCCATTTTCAAAATTGATTTTGAAAAGGCCTATGACAAGGTCAAATGGTCCTTCCTACAACAAACTCTACGCCCAAAGGTTTCTCCCCTAAATGGTGTGGATGGGTCCGAGCATGATCGCGAGGGGAGTGTAGGGGTTAAAGTCAATGACGATATTGGCCCCTACTTCCGCACCAAAACGGGGGTCTTAGACAAGGAGATCCTTTATCACCTATCTTGTTTAACATCGTTCTTTGATATGCTAGCTCTTCTTATTAATAGAGCAAAAGCCGATGAACAAATAAGTGGGGTTGTTCCACACCCGATGCGATGATGGCTTATCTATTTTACAATATGCGATGATACCATTATCTTTTTAGATCATGACCCCGAGCAAGCAAAAAAAATTTAAAACTTTTTTGCTTTATGTCTTTGAACAACTCTCGGCTCAAGATCAATTTTCACAAAAAAGCGAAATCTTCGTTATGGTGCTGCCAAAGAGATGGAAGATTATTATACAACACTCTTTGGTTGTAATGCGGGGACCTATCCTTTTCGGATATTTAGGTATCCCTATGCACCATAGACAACTCCTAAATTTTGAATGGAGAAAAGTGGAAGAACGCTTTTGAACAAAAACTTTCTTTGCCGGAAAGCTAAGTACCTATCCTATGGGGGAGACTTGTATTACTAAATTCAGTCTTAAGTAGTCTTCCAATGTTCATGATGTCCTTTTTGAGGTTCCAAAAGGAGTCCTCAAGAGTCTTGATAAATTCAGATCAAGATTCTTCCCTCGCAATGGTCTACGAATAAACACAAATATAGACTTGCTAAATGGGATATTCTATGTCGCCCCAAGGATCAAGGTGGTCTCGAATTCTTGATTTGCAGATACAAAACAAATGTTTATTGGCCAAATGGATTGTTAATCTTATAAACACCAATGGCACCCGCAATCTTTGCTAAGGAATAAATATTTGCATTCCAAGACCCTAACCCAAGTATCACCAAACCAAATGACTCCCATTTTTTTGGAGAGGCCTCATGCATATCAAAGATGAGGTGCTTGCTAAAGGTCAAGTTTTCCGATTAAAAGATGGAACCAGTACAAGGTTCTGAGATGATACTTGGTTAGGTGATAAGCCTCTCAAACTTAGATACCCGAGCTTATATAATATAGCTAGGGATTGACATGCAACAGTTTTGAAAGTTATGTCCTCTAATCCTCTCAATATTTCTTTTAGGAGATCTTTGGTGGATAATAACCTTGTTAGATTGGCTTAGCCTGCAGCACACCTCCAATGTGGCTCGTGGATGGAAAAGACTATTTTAAATGGTTCTTATCTAAGTCTCGAGTTTTCTCAGTCCGGACTATGTATCTTGATGCTATAGATACAAATCCACCCTTCCAACATAGGAGGATCCGGAAATGGAAAAATACCTCTAAAAAATTAAAATTTTCCTCCCGGGTTTGTCCAAAAAAGGTGTTGTTTTGACAAAGGACAATCTTGCTAGGAAAAATTGGAAGGGGAGTCGAAATGCGAATGTTGTAATTTGAATGAAACTATCCAACATCTCTTTTTTGACTGCCCTTTTGCCAAGATGATTTGGAGGATTATTTTCTATGCTACTAATATAACACAACCAGTTTCTGTTAACCATATGTTTGGTACATGGCTTAGTAATCGGTATAAAAAGACTAAGTGTCGATGTTTTACGACCGAGCCCGCCACGGGGTGAACCCTGCGGCCAGTTCGCCTCGACGAACCCGAGCCCGGCGGTTTGTTGCGCCGGTTTACATGGAGAGCGGGGTTTTTATATCGGCCGGGGCCCTCGATCAAGGATCGAAAGTAAAGACCTTTACGCCCAGTCGACGCGAGCCTGCTTTTTGATTGATGGGGTTAGCCGAGAATCGGTCGTGAAGCTTACAATAGGCTTGGTCGTAGAGCCAAGCTTGTGTTCTGTATGTGCCTACTCGCTCTTCTCTATTTAGGTGTTCCTTGGCCGCCTTTTATAGTCCAAGGGGCCAAGGAACTTCGCTATGATCCTAGTCGGATACGTAGAGGGTTGTCCGTAGAGGAACCGAACACCCAAACTCTTTACAAGGTAACCCCCGACTAGTGTTCTATCCTAGTTACAACGAAGTCACCGTAGCCATGCTTCCATTGCCTTCCTCGAGTTGTTTTGTGGCCATGCTTGATAGAACCCTCGCGCAACTCGGTAGAGTTCTTTGGTGATCCCCAGATCCACAAACCCCCTCGAAAGCATCTCAAGGTCGAGTCTTGAGGGTTGCCTTGCTCTTTCTCGGTGAGGCCTTGATATGGTCTTCAAGATCATCTTACTGAGTGCAATTTTGAAAAAGTGCACCCGTAGGGTGTAGCCCCCGAAGCTTGCTTTTTTGGCACAAAGAGCCGGAAGGTCTTTGAGTTCTTCTCCTCCGCCTTCGAAAGTTATTCTTCGCCGCCGTAGGCTCTTTTTTTTCGATAGGAGAGTCCTCGCTCGCTAGCCCCTTCGAGTGTCTCTGTGTTTGAATCATGAGAGCCGCCTGCTCTTCTCTTTTCGCAATCTTGATGTCCTTGTCGCCTTCATACGGTGTGCATTTTGTTGAAAAAAAGTGCACCCGTAGGGTGTAGCCCCCGAGCTTCTTGCTTTTTGGTACAAAAGAGCCGAAGGTCTTTGAGTTCTTCTCCCCTCCGTCTTCGAGTTCTTCTCATCGTCAGGACTCTTATGAAAAATCTTGCCCCCGGGTATCCTGTAGTTCCCGAAGCGTCTAAGAGCTCTTTTTTGCATGGAGCTCTTAGAGGTTCTTCATTTTTTTTTTTCTCGATTTTGACCGTTTCTCTTTTTCGCTAAGATCCACGAAGTCACAATGCGCTTTTATACTGGCGCCCTGCTTTTCGGGGAAACGTCGGTGCATGGCGGTCATTGCCATAAATTCCTTCCTAGCGTGATTTGAGGTGATCGCTCCTTTTGGTGGTTGCCTGCGTCTTATTGGACTTGGTCTATAGGCGTGCTGGTTCCGCCTATAAATGTGGCCCGTTTTGCTTCAAAGGATGATCCAGAGTATCTTCTTTCTTCTTCGCTTCTTCTTCCCTCTAGATAGTCTCCTTCTCGTAGAAAAAAGCTTTGTTAAAGCTTTGGATTCATGGCGGTGCCTTTGAGTGAAAGTTGGATGAGCCCCGGCGTCTTCTTTAGCCTTTCCGGGTTCTTACGTGAGTGAGGGATGTCTTGTGAAACGGAGTAGAAGGGGACTACTCCGGCGGTGGTTTCACTCTTGGGCGTGGCTAGTGGTGGGAAAGGGATGCCTTGCGATCGAAGTTTTCCTTCGCTCGTCGTTCTATCCCACTTCGCCGCCCCCTCGAAGATGAGTGGGGCGTCTACTTCCGGGCTGCTTTTAGCTTGAGGAGGGCTAAGGTGCTTTCTTGGTCGAGTAGATTGATCCTCATGATGTCCATCGGCTCGAGTTTCTTGGAGAGGATAGCACCTCGCCGCTAGTTCAAGGGGTTGTCTTTTCCCTGCATTCTTGCCTTTGAGTCTTGAGGAACTGCGCCGTGGTTCGTATTCTTGTGGTACTTTTGCTCCTTTCCGTGGTGTTGTGCCGGTGAGGGTTCTTTTCCCTAGGCCGCCAGCTTTGGAACTCTGTGGTCCATTGGTTCCCCGTGGTGTTCTCGGGTTCTTTGGTCTTCGGTACTTCGTCTCGATGTCGATTCCTCCGTGGTCTTCTTAGCGCTCTTTTGGTGCTTTGAGCTCCCCGTGCAAGGGTCTTGACTTCTTGGTCTAGATATGGAGGGATCTTCTTCTTGGCGGTTGAAGTTAGTTTGGTGGAGTTTAGAACAGGTCCCCGGCGCTTCTTCTTCCCGCTCCCGACACGGACTCTCCGCCTTCTTTGAAGTACTCTTCGGTTGTTGGGCATCCGCCTTCTTTGTATCTTGTACTCGGGAGTTTCTTTGGGCTCCCCATGCATCTGAAGTCTTCTTTTGTATCTTGTAGGGAGTTGTTTCCCATGTAACTTGTAATCTTCAAGATGTTGAATAAAGAGATCCGGTCCCTTTATCCGTCCTACACTTGTACTTTTTGTATGACTCGACCGCCTTCGTGCGCACTTGTTGTAGTTTGTTGTCCTCTCGGGTTGTCGTTGTCGTTGTCTTTCGAAGTTCTTCTTTTTTTCGATGACTTGAAGCGATTGCGCCTTTTAGAGTTCTTCTTTAGGCTTCCGCTCTTATGTCCTTCATGTAGGTTCGCGACGAGTTGTTTGGAGTCCCTCGTAGTGACATCAAATAAGAAATTCCTTTGCGATGGCCCAGCTTGCCTTTCCTAGACTTTGTCGTTCATAGTGTTGAAGTCTTGCTTCGAAGCTGCCGTGGTTGTTCTTTTCCGACCGGCCGCCTTGTCTTCTTGTAGATCCGCCGAGGGTATCGTAGGTTCTTGTCCTTGTGCGTCTTTTGGGTTGTTTTCCTCCTTGCGCCGTCGGCTAGTCCGCTCACGTGTCTTGTCAGTAGTATGTTGGAGCTTTGCATCGTTGCTTCGTAGTTCTTTCTTCCTCAAGGGATCGCTTGCCTATTTTCTGTAGACTTGGCTGGTGATAGTCCTCGAAGTTCTCCCGAAATCCAAAGATCGCCTTCTTTCCTTTAGTGTCAACCCGCCTTTTCTCCAGACTTGGTTGGAGATATTTGCGTGACTCTTTGCTACGTTTGTCGATATTGTTTTCTTCTCCGACAAATGACTTCGCTCTTCTTTCCGAGACTTGTCATGATGATTGAGGCTTGTTCTTGAATTCGAGTTCTTTTTTTCCGAGTATCGGCCTTTCTTCTCTGAGATTTGCCGGATAATAGTTGTAGAGGCTTGCCCTCGTCTCTGAGTTGTTCTTCCCGAACATTGCTCATCCTTTCTCGTAGGTTTGCTAAGAGTAGTTGTGGAGTCTTGCTCCTGGTCTTGAGTTGTTCTTCAAGATTCAGACTTTGTCTTTTTCGTAGGCTTGCCGAGTAGTTGTGGAGTCTTGCTCCTGGTCTTGAGTTGTTCTTTACAAGAATCATTGTCTTTTCTTTGTGAGGCTTGCCGAGAGTAGTTGTGGAGTCTTGCTCTGGTCTTTGAGTTGTTCTTTCAAAGAATCAGCTCGTCTTTGCCGTGACTTGCTGATGGTTGTTGGGGCGCCCCCCCGCTTTGCCGGGGTTATTTTCCTCGGCATGTGACTTCGCCTCTTCTTCGAGACTTGTCACGATTGTTCTGAGGGTTACTCGGTGCCGTTAGGTTTCTCCTTTTTAGGCCCTCTAGCATTTGTCCTTTCTTGAACTTGCTAGTGTATTTTGGTGGAGTCGAGCTCTGAAAGAGTTGTTCTAACTCGGGTTGCCTCTTTTGGGCTAGGGGCTCTCCCATGCAGTCCAGTGGACTATCGCAGACGTCCTTGAAGGGTTCTCGGTCCGGGCCCATTTAAGTGCACCGCGACCTAAGGTCAAGATGGTTGGGTTCCTATTTCATAACACTACAATCCACCTTGCCCGGTTTGGGCTGCCCGCTCTGAGAGACTTGTGTGAGATGATGGGTTTATATTTCACAACACTACACCGTTCACGCCCGATTGAAAGGCCGTCCGCCCGTCATTGGACATAGTGGCACTTTCTCGGACCCTCGATGGCCTCTCGCGACCTAGGCGACGGCCGATCCCAACATCCTCTTTTTTCAAGAGTCGGTTCACGATCTTCCGCTAGGATTTAAGGTGTGGGCGCTATTCCGCAGCTAGGACTTCGCGTGGTTCCACCCTTGGAATTTTGACCTCCGCTCGGTGGTCGGGTTTGCCTTCTTTTGGTTGACTTCTTCTTGCGGCGCCAATTCGGCTGTTTTGTTCTTCTCCCTCCCGAGGCATGCGGCTTCACCGTGGGCGACTTGTTTTTGTTGAAGTGCACGGTGGTCAAGCGTATTTTGTGACCTCTTTTGGATGGTCCGGAGTTCTTCTCGTGCTTGATCTTCTTTCTTCTTGAAGTATCGGAGAGTTGTTATTGCGTTACGCTTCTCTTACTGTTGCCTTGAGTTCCTCCCGATTATGGATAGAACCTTAAGAGATGGTTTATGTGCCAAGAGTTTACGATTTCTTCTCCTTGCATTGTCATCAACTTGTAGGTTCTGGTCCCGCACTCCTTTGACGATATATGGTCCTTCCATGGCCGAAAGCGGTTTGTGCTTGCCTTCCTTCCGTCTTTTGATTTGTCTTGAGTACTTGACCTCCCTGGGTTGAGTTTTCTTGGGCGTTGTCGATGTTTTTCTACGAGAGCCTTCCACGGGGTGAACGGGCGGCATTTGTTCGGGCCTCGACGAACACGGAGCCCGCGGTTTGTTCGCACCGACATGACATGGAGAGAGGGTTTTATATCGGTTCGGCCCTCGATCAAGGATCGGCAAAGACACCTTTACGCCCGCCGGCGTGAGCTGTTTTTGATTGATGGGGTTAGCCGAGAATCGGCCATGAAGCTTACGGCGCGGTCGTAGCCAAAGCTTGTGTTCTGTATGTGCCTACTCTTCTCTTCTTTTACAGGTGTTCCTTGGCGCCTTTTATAGTCCAAGGGGCCAAGGAACTCGCTACGCATCCCAGTCGGATCTGGGTTGGTTGTCCGTAGGAGGAACCGAACACCAACTCTTTACAAAGGTAACCGACTAGTGTTCTATCCTAGTTACAATGTAGTCACCGTAGCTATGCTTCCATTGCCTTCGAGTTGTTTGTGGTCGCAGGCTTGGATAGAACCCCGCGCATAACTTCGGTAGAGTTCTTTGGTGATCCTCAGATCCACAAGCCCCCGAGCATCTCAAGGTTGAGTCTTGAGGGTTGTCTTGCTCTTCTCTCGTGAGGCCTTGATATGGTCTTCAAGATCATCTTTACGGAGTGCAATTTTGAAAAAAGTGCACCGTAGGGTGTAGCCCCCGAGCTTCTTGCTTTTGGCACAAAGAGCCGGAAGGTCTTTGAGTTCTTCTCCTCCGTCTTCGAAGTTCTTCTCATGCGTCGGGGCTCCTCTTTCTTCGATATAGGAGAGTCCTCGCTTCTGCTAGCCCCCGAGTGTCTCGGGTTTGAATCATGAGAGCCGCCTCTTCTCGGGTGCGCCTCTTGATGCGGTCCTTGTCGCCTTCATACGGTGTGCACTTTGCTAAAAAGTGCACCCGTAGGGTGTAGCCCCCGAGCTTCTTGCTTTTTGGTACAAAGAGCCGGAAGGTCTTTGAGTTCTTCTCCTCCGTCTTTGAGTTCTTCTCGTTAGGGGAGCTCTTTCCGAAAAAAAAAAAATATTGGGTATCCACTGTAGCCCCAGAGTGTCTAAGAGCTCTTTTTGCGGATGGAGCTCTTAGAGGTTCTTCGGTTTTTCCGGGATTTTGACCGTTTCTCTTTTTAAAGGTGCGATCCGCGGAGTCATAGTGCGCTTTTCTTGCGCTTTTTTCGAAAACGTCGAGTGCATGGCGTCATTGCCATAAATTCCCTTCCCCGTGATTTGAGGTGACCGCTCCTTTTTGGTTGTTGCCTCGTCTTACGTGGACTTGGTCTATACGGCGTCTTTGGTTCATATATAAATGTAGCCCGTTTTGCTTCGGTGATGATCCGTAGTATCTTCTTTCTTCTCTACTTCTTCTTCCTCTAGACAGTCTCCTTCTCGTAGAAAAAAGCTTGTTCGAGCTTCAGTTCATGGCGGTGCCTTTGAGTGAGTTGGATGAGCCCCCCAGCGGCGTCTTCTTTAGCCTCCTTTCTAGGGGTTCTTTCGTGAGTGAGGGATGTCTTGTGATCGGAAATAGTGGCCGTGCTATTCCCAAAGTAGTTCCACACCCAGAAAGTTTGAAGGGTGAGTGGGATGATGTCTTGTGACCTAAGATGATCTCCTCTCCTCCTTCGTTTTTCTTGGTGTGGGTCGGTAGGGTTCTTCTTGGTTCCCTCTTGATCCTCTTTGGTGTGCCTCCTTGCTACTTGGGTAGACATATGCCGCTTCCCAACCGCATTGGTCGCCGCGTCTTCGAGGAAGGTTGTCCCTTTTGAGGAATTGTCAAGATGGTGCTCTTTGAGGCGCTTCCTTCTACTCTTTGTGGGAGTTGAGCACCCCCTTCCGAGGGCTCTTTTCATCCCCGGGCCGCGACATGGTGCACCTCCGCAGCCTTCCTCAGAGGGTTCTTTTCTTCATCGTCGCTTATCTTGATCTTGGGGCTCATTTGCTTATTCTTCGAGCTCAGTGTTTTATGGACTTGGGCGCAAGGGTCTTGACTAAGTAGCCCCCGGGTTGTTGATACTGGAGCTCTTGGGGTTGAATCTGGTCCGAGCACTCCATCTTTTCGCTAAGTTGGGTCCGAATTCTTTCCCTTTTTGTATGACTCGACCGCCTTCTTCATGCGCTTTTATTTGCGGTTGGTCCTCTCGCTTGTCGCTTTCCTGTCTTCCGAGTTCTTCTTCGGATGACTTGGCGATTGCGCCTTTAGAGTTCTTCTTTAGGCTTCCGCTCTTATGTCTCCTTCATGTAGGTTCACGGCGAGTTGTTTGATCCCCTCGTAGTGACATGTCCCGGCGTTGTTAAATTTGATGGCCCAGCCTTGCCTTCTCTCAGACTTTGCTTTGTTCATAGTGTTGAAGTCTTGCTTCGAAGCCGCCACTTGTTCTCATTGACCGGTCGGGCCTTGTCTTCTTGTAGATCCGGCAAGGGTAGCGTAGGCTCTGTCCTTTACATATGCGCCTTTGGGTTGTTCTCCCTGATGCCCGGCTGTAGTTCGCTCCGCCGTGTCTTGCTCGTAGTATGTTGGAGCTTTGCATCGTTGCTTCGTGAGTTCTTTCTTCCGAAGGGATCGCCTTGCCTATTTCTCAGAGACTTGGTCGGGTGATAGTCCCGGTTCTCCCGAAATCCAAGATCGTCTTTCCTGAAGTGTCAACCCGCCTTTTACGTAGACTTGGTTGGAGATATTTGCGGACTTCTTGCTCGGGTTTTGTCGGGATTGTTTTTCTTCGACAAATGACTTCGCCCCTCCTCTCCCTCCTTGTCATGATGATTGGAAATACTTGTTCTTGAATTCCGAGTTCTTCTTTCTTGAGTATCACCGTCTTCTCTGTAGATTTGCCGATAATAGTTTTAGAGGCTTGCTCGGTCTTGAGTTGTTCTTACGAAACATTCAAACTGTCCTTTCCGTAGACTTGCCGAAAGTAGTTGTGGAGTCTTACTCCCGGTCTTCAAGAGTTGTTCTTAGAAGAATCGGCTTGCCCTTTTGTAGACTTGTTGAAAAGTAGTTGTGGTTGAGTTGTTCTTACGAAGATCGGCTTGTCGGCTTCTTGTTTGTTCTTAAGATTGTTCATCAGCTTGAATCGTTGCTTCGTAGGTTTGCCGAAAGTAGTTGTGGAGTCTTGCTCACGGTCTTGAGTTGCTCTTCCTCGAATATTCAAATTATCTTTCCTTCGTAGGTCACGAGAGTAAGCCAGGAGTCTTGCCCTCGGTCTTCGAGTTGCTCTTCCTCGAAGAATCGCCTTGCCCTTCAGACTTGCCGAATGTACTAGAGTCTGCTCTTGGATCTTCTCGAGTTGTTCTTTTCGAAGAATCGCTGCCTTTGCCGCATACTTTGCTTCGATGGTTGTTGGGTGTGTCAATGCTTAGCGCAAGACCTATTGTGAATCGTTTAGAACCCAACCCCGATGACTACGCTAGGGAGACAGCCGTCGATAGTCACTTCATAAGTGGGAACCACCGTGCCTGATAACGCACTTTCAATCAACGATGATAGATCTTGCCATGTTGATATTCATCCGCAGTTTCTACATCACTCCGATCTATCATCATTGCAGCATTGCCAACTAAGTAGTATCGTAAGTATTTATATTCCCAAAGGAAGGCATGTTGTATAAGAAGTAGCATGGCATCTGGATGATGAATGTGCACAAAGACCACCTCGCTCATACAGGGGTAAGCAATGGTTTATAGATAGTGACACACATTGGAATCCACCAACAGTAAAGGATAAAGAAAATAGATAAAGAATAAACCACGTCCTATGGAGTAATCTAATGGTATTCTAGTCATGGTCTTACAATGAATAGTTAGATCATATGCTAACATGATGAGCATGGTTATGTCTAGGATAACGTGGGACTTCCTGCACTATCCGCCCAATGGAAAGCATTTAACTCCTACATCACATGCGAACGTGTGAGATGGGACTTATTGGGCCGTGGTCACAAACCCTCGCCACCTCGTCGTGGCATGCTCATATTCGGTGTCGTAATACCCGCAGCACCATGCCCGCATCAGCACTGGGTACTTTACTTCAGATCCCCCCCTACCTGGATGGATCGACCAGACAAGAGCAAAACCCGAAGAACGATTTATCCCATCTATAATCATGTTATGCATAATGATGATCGATGAAGAACATAAACTCTAATTCATAGTTAGACGATGATCATAGAAATAGAACTTGCACAATGGAGAAAGATCCATGAAGATATATTACCGTAAAAGCTCACTTTGCTTCAAGATTACAAGTCCTCCTTTTGTAGCTCTTCTACTCCAATTCTAGCCAAGCAAGAAGAAGAAGAAGAAGATGGTGGTGGAGAGTGAGTGTGAGTGTGTCGGTGTGGTGACTCCAAGTGTGGTGTGTGGAATGAGGAGAGGGAGGAGTATTTATACACAAAGGAGAGAGTGAGCTAAATGACCTAACTACCCTAAACCGCAAGCGGGCGCCCGTGCACGCAGACCGCCATCAACACCAAACCGACCATTTGAGCACTTAATGTACCGCCACGCGTCGGCCGGGCCTAACCGCCCCAACAGGTGCGCGCACCCCGCGCGCGCGCACCCTCGGGCGCGGGCCGGCCCAGCCGGGCCGCGTCGCCTTGATTTGGCCCGGTAGCTGTGCCGGGCTTGGCCTTCCTCATTCGCTTATGCGCTTTGGTCCATTTCACCCCGGGCTTGATATCCTTGAGAATGCGCTTCAGATGGCGTGCAAGAGACTTTGGACAGATTTCCACCCGTATTTATTATAAATACTACAAAATACATTTCGACACTACAAGTGGAAATATGTTATTAGTAATAAATGTATATGAGTATAAAAGATATAGTTTTATTCCCTTATGGTAGTAAGTTGATCTCGGTTATGTCGCGTGACCGGTCAACAAACTCCCCCCAAGCTTACCCTTTGCGCGCCCTCGAGCAAAAAAAGATAAATACTTGGTTGTTGATCGTATTGCTACAATGCCCAAGTATGTTCACAAGTGCCGTGGTTATAATAATAAGATTTTCTACTATAGTTTGAATAAATGGCAATATCTTTTCTCACCCTTTATTAGCCTTCTCATATCGTATGGCTTTTAGCTTTTCTCTCAAAGCCTCGCGTAAAGCTGCCGATGTACTATTATAATGTAAATACTTTTCATTCATCCTTTGATCAACTTTCTCATTCGGGATTTATTTAGATTAAGATTATATTTGGTTTTTTGAGCAAAGTAAGGGCTTTATTGCTAAGTATATATATATATATATATATATAGTATAGCAGTATATATATATATATATATATATAGGTATATATATATATATATATATATATATATATATATGGCAGGTATGGGAGAGGGTTTCGTCGCCCTAGACTTTTTGTCTTTTATTTCCTCTCTTTGTTTTCTTCTTTTTTTTTTGGAGATGTGGGCTCTTTCGCCCCTGACACATGTCCATTTTCTCATCTCTTTCTTTTTTTTTTTTTTAGCATAGCCCATAGTATTTCTCTTTCTCTCAAATTAGTTTCCCCTGACGTCAAGTATCTCTTTTGGACGAAATCATAGTAAATCTATTTGTACCATATCTGTTCTTTTGGCAACAACTTAGACCGATAGAGCTTATGCAACCACATGAATCAAAGCCGGATGAGTTTTTAGATTTAAATACTAAAATCAAAACTTTAGAGAAATTCGAATTATAACCAAAGCATGCAAAGCATAAGACGAGCAACTATTCATCATTTCAACAAGGGACTAAACTAAATATTTTTATAAACATACGTATAGACATGAAAGCACAAGAAGAGCTACTTATTCTATTTTGGATTTTTTTGAATGCAAGATTGTTGAATTTAAACATGCTAAACTAAAATAAAAGTTTGATGAAGGTAAATATGCAATGCACGACACCCGTTTCCTCCCCAAGCCATCCGAGGCCCACGATCCGGATCGAGCCCGGGTGCCTCCGTATGCTTCCCTCGTGCGCTACAGGTAGCCATGTTTGTTCCCGAGCCGTCCCATCGCTGCTTTTGTGCCGGTATTCCCGCTTTGTTGAGCCACCGATGGTGTTCCGCACATGAGTGTAAGCTAAGTGTATGCTCACGTTACCTCGTGCGAACGCCGAGGTTCCTCAGAACAGACGCTGATAGCCTCCAAACCAGATACCGATGGTCTTGGTCGACTTGGGCATACCCTGTGAGTCGTCAAAAGATCCACCATGTTGGCCCTCCATGCTTCGAATCTCCTTCTCAAAGCCACTCGATGGTGCAGCATCATGGCGGAGGTTCCACCTGACCCATGCCCCGCCAACCCAAACCAAAGGATAGTCCTCCCGCCCGGGCGTCACAGTCGTGGTAGGTGCGTGAAGTATGCCGCATGAGAGCTTGAGCCAACCTCCGGTCTCCTCGCACCGCGCGGTGGAATCGCCGAGGCCTCTCTCCCGCGCATACACTCATCGCCAGCCTTCGAAGCTCAAAGTCAAAGAT